>CAHIKZ030003217.1:427500-452500 GCA_903632075.3 Acanthosepion pharaonis
TATGGGATGCAGAATTCATTGTTTTTATTGACCATCTTCGAAAGGGCCACTTCATCAGTGGAGTATATTAATAATGAAGCAGTTGCGAAAGGCTATCAAGTGCAAACGTCAAGTAAAACTGACAGATGAGGTCTTTTTTCATAAGGACAAAGCTCCAGCACACAAATCCTTCGTTACACTTGCTGCTCTACGTGACTGTGATTTTGAACTGATTGATCACCCTCCCTATTCTACTGATTTGACTATCATTATCTGTTCCCCAACATGAGAAGAAACACTATCACGGTGATGATGGCTTCATACCTGCTGTTACTGATCTTATATCTGTTGCTAATTGATTTTTGACTAACAGTACGAACAGTTTTCTTTGAACAATCAAAGGTCAGTTTAGCTGGACATAAACAATGCAGTTATTAATAAGGATAGTTTAAATTATGCCTGCAAGAATTTCTTCATTCATAATCAGCCTATAAACATCTCCGCTCATCCTCGTATATATTAAATTGTGCCATATTTGTTGGGGAAGGGTGGTCAATATTGATGTGGACGTTTTAGACATAAATCAATACTGAATGGCGAGTGCCTGTTTTTAGCCTCAAGCCTCACACACAGATTATCTATCTATCTATCTATCTATCTATCTATCTATCTATCTATCTATCTATCTATCTATGTATATATATATGTAATGTGCTAAGGTTTATCACTTTCAATCTTTATTGGATTTATCTTTATATTTTGGTTGGATATGCAAACGTATATGAGTTACTTGCCGATTTATATTCATTGATTAAAATTTATGTCTCTTGCCTCGAGTTTTGGTTCATGCTATTTTATTCTTCATGCATAATCCTGTATAATGTAGCACACGGATATTAACACTTGAACGGGATCTTTAAACCCAGTACTTTGATATCACGGCGACAAATAGTCTAAGGAATCATGTCTAACTTGCAGAATATGTTGCATTTAGCAGAAACTAGGACTCACTAGTTTTCAATTTTTGAAAGGAAATTAGATTTTAATCTTTAGTTATTGTTGTGGCATACCTACGGACGATAAAGTGATATATCCAAATTTACATAAATACAGTAATGGATACTGTATATTGGTCTGCAGTCGGACATTCGCCTCCAGCTGTGTCAGTCAAACTCTATGCCTCTGGGCAGAAAGAACCTTCACGCGAGGCTATGTCGAAGGGCAAGGTCTCGTCTCGAGAAACAGCTACCCGACTCCGTTTTATACGCGGTCTACGGGAAAAGTTTTGGCCGAGCCTACGGGCGCGGATAGCACACATTAAATTCGGCTTTGTCCCACATCTGACTGCGAGCGGCGGTTGGTAGTGTTGCAGTTTTTTGTGTATATGTATTTACTAGTGAGTTAGCCCAAATGACTTGACTCACTTTATAGTCCACCAATAGAAGGTTAACCAATCAGAAGACGTAGAACATTCAATCCGTCGTGTATAAAGGCGGCCATTTTGTCTACTCTACCCGAATGTCCAGTCTAGCTTGTCAGGCAAAGAGATATCAGAAGGACGGACTACGCTCTGCTACTTTTACCAAAATATCTACTGCTAACCTGAACAACGCTTTCCTACTGTCTTCGAAATATTCACTGCTAACCTCTGGATTTTATATTCGAAGACGACCGTCATCATGAACAACAGGTAGATAAGCTGCAGTTGGAGATTCATTGTGGAATTCAGTTGACTCACTTCTAGCAGTTGACTATTCTTCTACGTGCTGTTCGTGTTTTAAGTATTATCGTTCATTACCAACCTCCGTGTGATTATCCTATTCAGTAACCTTCCCTTGGTTATAACACTTATATCAATAGATAGACATTAACCAAAAGGCCATCTTTATTTACAACTATCGTAGGCTTCATGTCAATCTCGCAATTGATTCTTTTAATATGACTTTCATAAACAATTCTTTATAATTAAGCGCATCAACGTGATTAACTATTTTATATTTTCAAGACTGTATCCTTTTAAACATATTGTTTTGTCAGAAATTAACTAGAAATAGTCTCATGTATCAAATTTATTAAGATATATAAAAGTAAAAGTAGGTTGTTGTCGAAATTGAGAAAGGTACACAGAATATGTTTTGATTGGTTGATTTTCTATATCACTAGTGGCAAGTGCGAAGAGCATTACGATCTGTTGCTATGAAATATTCGCTGTTTCTTCGACTGTCATTCTTTCTTCATCATCCGCTTCTAGCATCGCTTATTGAATTTCGGAATAAAAAAAAAAATTCAATGGAAAATGCATCTACTCGTCTGGCAACAATAAAATAAACCCAACGCAAAGATATCTTTTTTTTTTTTTATTTAGCTCCATTATTTTGTTGATTCGGCTTTTCCCATTATTTTCTCACACGGATTTACTACGACTGTATTTCTAAAGAGTTCCACAATATATTCAATAAATATTCAACATCGAATAAACAATTTACAAGTCATTTCAGAGTCATGTCATCTATTATTATTATTATTATTATTATTTATTTTGATTTTCGTTGTATACACATTTCCTTCCGGGTCCCAACCAGAGACCCAAGATTAAAAAAGAGTCATTTTCCACTGACCATTTTTGTAAAAACAAAAACAAAGATTACACGCATTCTACATAGATAAGGCTTTACGTTATGTGTGAGCTATACTTGTGAGTACAATTTTTGTATTTCTTTAAGGTAATCCTTTCAATGTGTCTGTGGAAACCTTTTCAAAGTCATCCGAAGGCTCTTATTTGACGTCCTCATGTATCACTTTTTTTAGATTTCCATTTCAAGATCCTTGTATTTTGCTAGTTTTTCAGGACCTTCAAAAATGCCATGTCAATACGAAAGCACATTCTTTTTGTGGTCTTTGATCACGATGTCTGAGTGATTAGCCTTGATTGTTCTCTACTGTGTGTATTGTATTGTCCGATAAAATTGTTACAGGTCCTATCTCTGTAACCGTGTCTGGGTCATGTTCATACCTGCTTCTTTCAGTTTCCTCCCCAAAGAAGTTGCACATTTCCCAGTGCAGATATTGGCCCACTCATTTATATTCAGTTGGAGCTAAAACGCACTTCATCGAGCTTATCATTTAAGTAATGCTTCGCTTAATTACCGCGACGCTTGTATCACTTAATCTGAAGACTGACCCCAAACAGCTACTTCCGGTATTTTCCAAACTTCCCCAGGTAAAACAAGATTTTTAGACCCCGTATACACGTGGTGGGTGTATCTAGCTCCCCAGACGAAACTCTGCCCGTAGGCATAGACTCATTTGGGTTCCTCTTTGCCCGATAATAGAGAGTTCGAGAAGCTTGTCGCAAGCCTGGCAGTGAACTGTCCAAACGGCTAGTTCTTACATCTGACCTAGAGCTATTTATTTATAGTTATGGACTAGTTCATACAGTCACCGGTGGTGTACTATTTACTCCACAGACTTAATAATTTATATATATATATATATATATTAATATTAGTATTATTATAAGTATTGGTTTCTCCTCCTTCTGTTTCTGGAAGATTCACTAATTTACTTGATTTTAGCGCTTCCGTCTTGGATACACTTCCAGTCATTTGGTACGCTTTCTTTTTCTGGAACTTATTCTTACAGGTTCCATTACTTGTTGTGGTGCTGGCACATCAAAAACATCATATTGCATTTTTATCCGTTCTTCTAAGGTCTCAGTTGATTCTGGTGATTTTATGTTCAAATATTTCCCTTTTACCATATTAGTGAACTTCACTATTATTGCTGATATTATTCCATCTTCCCACGTCTCATTGTCATCCTTATAAGATCTAAAAAAAACTTTGTTGCCGACCTTGAATCTTCTCGTGTCGTTTTATTATCCGTTCGTATTTTTCGACTTCGTAATATCTTGACGAACACTGATTTTAAGTTTCCAGCAAACATTAATTCCACCGGCGACATGCCGGATCGTGTATTGGTGTTAGGTTTTAAACGGTAAACTCTCAGAAAATTTTGAAGTGTTTCCTCATTTATATTCTCAAGACTTGCTTTCTTTAACGCTCTTTTGAACGTTCGCACGAACTGTTCCGTTTGTCCGTTCGACCTTGTGTAATACGGCAGCGCGTAATATGTTCAGTGGAGAACATCTTACAATAGTCATCGAATTCTTTACCCGTGAATTGCGTTCCCTTATCAGAGACTATGTTATCTGGTATTTCCTATTTCGCAAAACAGTTCATGCAAGAAATTTACTGTCACTGAAAATGTTGGATTTTTGCACTTATAAATTTCCGGACATTTAGTGAAATTATCAACAACCATAAGATAATGTGATCCATTCATAGAACCTGCAAAATCTATATGCAGTCTTGGCCACAGCCTGCAAGTCTTTGGCCAAAGTTCTATCTTTGTGACAGGCAGTTTTGTTCTCTGGGCACAACCTCTGCATGTGTTCATTATTTTTTCAATATCTTGGTCCATTATGGTCCAATATACGAAACCTCTCACCAGGGATTTCATTCTTGAAATACCAGGATGTCTGCGATGAAAATCCTTCAATATTCACCTCTATAACTTATTAGGTATTACAACCCTTTGCCCTTTCCTAACTACGCCGTTGCATAGCGAATAAGCGTTTAATCTGGACTTCGTTTTTTGTCGTTTCATTTAGGTGCTTTCTTATTTTCGCAATAAAGACGTCATTTTCTGCTTTTCCTTTTATTTCTTCCAGGATAACTGGTAATTCTCGTATTACATTGCACAAAAAATGTTTCTTTTATTTCCATTTCGCTTTTAAGTGCTGCAATAAACGAGTCCTCAAAGGGTTCTACACTTTTAGGTATTAATTTTGATAATCCACCCGCATGTAATTTTTTCGACAATTGGTACTTCATCGAAAATCACAGCTTAATAAGATGGTACACCAGCATTGAAATCTATTTGTGTTATACCGGAACATTCCTATTTCTATTGTAAATAGACTCTCCCACAGATAAGCAGTAGTAGCAGTAGTCGCGAGTGAAACTCAGTGAGTTGTGTGAGTCAGTCGATGTCGGACATTAAAGTATGAGCCCCCCACAACTAGATTGCTGCGTCATTAACTATTATTTCAAGTTCCTAACCTTTTGTACGTCGAACCTAATTTAGGAGCAACTCAGTAAAATACAAGCCTTTTTTACAAATTCATGACGGTCGTCTTCGAGTATAGAATCCAGAGGTTGGCAGTGAATATTTCGGAGACAGTAGGAAAGCGTAGTTCAGGTTCGCAGCGGATATCACAGCAAAGTAGCAGAGTATAGTTCTTCCTTCTGTCGTGTTCGCCTGACAAATTGGCTCTGGTCTTTCCGGTAGGGAAAACAAAGATGGCCGCCTTTATACACGACGGATACAGTGTTCTGCGGCTTCTGATTGGTTAATCTTCTATTGGTAGACTATAAAGGGAATTAAGTCATTTTGACTAACTCACTAGTTACATATATATATATATATATATACAACTGTAACAGCCTCCACTGTCAAAACTACTCTGCAACAACTTGTTACATGCGTACGCATTCCATTCTTTGAATAATATAAGGTTTATAGCGGTCTGTGGTGTTCAACCTAAAATTTCTTCCATGAATAAATTTATTAAATATCTTCACAGCAAATAAAATTTCTAGAGCATATTTTTCTATCTGGCTGTAATTTTTCTTTACTGGTTGAAGCATGAGCGAAGGCTTTCATTTTTTCCGTCATTGTATTTGTATAAAATTAACGCCCCGATACCGTACTTACTAGCATCTAACGCCACTGCAATTTCTGCTTTTGTATCGTAGTGTGCTAATGATAAATATGACGAAGTTTCTTTTATTTCATTTAACGCCTTGTCACAGTAACCAATCCAGTTCCATTTTACTCCTTTTTTTTAAATAGAGCGATCATTAGAGCTCTCAAATTATGCATATTATGTACATATATTTGATAATAATTAGCAAGTCCTAGAGAAGCTTGCAACCTAGATATGTTTGTTGGTGAAGGCATATTTTAATTGCACTTGCCCTCGACGGATCTGGATTTATCAATAATTTGACCAAGTTCCGTTTTTCTTCACTGAGCTTGAATCGGTCTTCTCTTAGATTTTCCAAAATTGTTTTCACATTACCAACATGTTGTTCTTTAGAGAGATCTTTGATTAAAATGTCATCCAGATACACCACTATGAAATTGCAATCCGCAAGCATGGTATCCATAATTTGTTGAAAAATAGCTGGTGCCACCTTTATAGCAAAAAGAAGTCGGTTAAAATTATATAACCCTCTGTGCATATTTATGGTTGTTAATTTTGAACATTCATTTTCAAATTAATTTTAATCGGTACTTATATGTTTCTAAACAATTATTTAGTCCAGTCGAGAAATTGGCGCAAAGACGTATTTTATTTTATTTTTTTACATGCACCACTGGAGCAGCCGATTTTGAGTTTTTCTATTACACCAATTCTTTCGAGTCTATCCAAATCTTCCTTGACTTGTTCCAATGTTGCGAATTTTAGGCACTGTTTAGGCTCAAATATTGACGTTGAACCCATTTTTACTTGAAAATCCACTTTGAATTTTGAATATCGACCCAATTCGACCAATTTGAATGGACATCTGGAAAATATATATTTTTTAATTCTTCCTTAAGGTATTCGCTTTGACTTATTAAATTGATCGTTTGTCCGTTTACGTTTTTACAATAAACATTTAAAGGCAAATCCCAAAGTTCAAATAGTTGCATCTAGTCAGTACCGAAAAAATTCGTAGCATTTTTTAATACATAAGCTTTAGTTTTTACCTACCTATTAAGAAATGAGACATGAAAAGTTTTCTTATTTCTCAAAAAAAAAAAAAAATGGAAGCCCTTTTTAATAAAGGCTTTCCAAATTTCTTTTACGTGGTTTCACTGATTATTGAAATATCACTAATTAGCATTTTCATACCGACATTATTTTTTTTAAATTCACAATCTTTCTTTTGTTTTCTCTGACCATTTTTTGGTCGCAATGCTGTGTACGAATTTCTTCCTGTGCGAAATTTTTCTTGGTTTGGTTTGACAGTGTAACTTTATATGCCCTTTTTTACCACACTTATAACATTCTGAATTTTTAAATTTCCAAGACGTAATTTTTAAATTTCCAAGACGTAATAAAACAAGAATTTATTCTCCTTTTTTGACATTTGTCCTTTGCTTGTACCAATGCAAACTCTTTTGTCTGAAATCCTTTAGCATCGTGATTTAGACTTAGAATTGTCTGGCAATCGTCCATATTTCTTGCAGTGTAATATTACAATTTTGTTCAATTTTCGTTAAAATTTTGATGGCATTTTAGCGTCTTTTTTAACTGTTAAACCTTGAAAGAAAATTTATCCTTTGAACATATCTGGAGTCATTCCCTTTATTCTAAATATTTCACTTTCTTTGTTGACGATACCAGCATACGTGAGAAAATCTTCGTACTCTTTTTTAGTTAGATTCATTCAACTCCAACGTGTATTAAAAGAGACCTCTTGTCGCCAAAGATTTTCGTCAGAATGTGTGCTGTGGCTTCGAAAACCCGGTTTCACCTGTTTTTATTCGGTAATATATAGTATTTTGCATGCTCCATTGGAACTATTTCCTTCGACAACAATCTTGTTTTTCTCTCATCTTCCGTGCCGCTGCATTGATAACTGAATATTTGTTCATATCTATGAAAATACGCAGTTCTTCATCAGAATTGTATAAAAATTTTGATATGGATTTTAGACAGCGTCTGACGTAAGATATGCTGAATAATTTTTGTTCTTTTCAGGATTATATCCAACAAATCGTGTTGCTGTTTTTGTAGTTCTAGCAACTGTTGAATTTGTTTCTGTTTCTGGTGTTGTTGACGAATTTCAACTGTCGAAGCAAAAATATGCTTCATATTCGTAATAATATGTTTTTATGTACACTCCAGGGAAATTTTTCTTCTTCTAAACAACAAGAAAAAAAAGGAATGTATTTAAATTAACGTGGTTAAAATTCGTATCCTTCTTCCTGAAGCAACAAGTATATTTTTATCGTGCTTTTTCACTTAGTATGAGTTTCCAAGATATTTGTAACCTCAGTTACAATTCGTATGAATACATGAATTCTCGTTATTGTTATAAGTCGTAAGAGTTCCTAATTCTCATCACAACGGTTCTAAACAGACTGAATTAATTTCGAACCACCTTTCGTTTATAATATTAGTAATGCTTCAGCTACTTATGACACCTGTAGTACTTAGTCTGAAAACCGATTCCAAACGGCTTCTTTTTCTTGCCTCTGTCCTGGAGCTATTTATTTATACTGATGGCCGAGTCCATATAGTCACCAGCATTGTAATATATACTCCAAGGTACTGATACAAAATTGTCAATTGTTTCTGGATATTTATCGCAGAATTTGTATTTCAAATAAATTCAATTTTGCAGTGTGTGTGCTTTGGTAATTTCTAGTTTGTAAGAATTGTTGATGCGCAGCAAGAATAAAACTATCGCTTGCAGATTTTTAACACTAGACTACCTAACCACTGATAGTAACAGGGTTTGTCGACATCAGCTTGTTTGGTACAGGAAGAGTATTGACATAGAAGAGGATCATCTTGTCATCGTTTCTGCATTTGGTACATTGCATTTGCTTTTGTTTTCTTTCTTTTATAAACTTTTTGCAGCCGCAGTAGATGTATTATATTTTTTTTTGCACTTTTTCAACCACGTGAAATTCACGTTTGACTTTGTTACTCTATAAATTTTCTTCTTTCTTTCAGGTTCTTTGACATTACTATTATCATTATTATTATTATTTTATTTCCTTTGATTTCTAGTGTGTACACATTTCTTTTCGGGTCCCGCCAGAGACCTAAGTTTGGACATGACATCATGACATTTTCCACTGACTAATTAAAAAAAATAACACATATTTTACATAGGAAAAACCCTTCGTAAGGTGTGGGCTGTACTCGTGAGAGCATTTTTTTTGTATTTCTTTAAGGTATGGACTTCCAGGAATCCCTTCATTTAGTCTACTGCAATCTTTTCCAACCAATCCTAGGGCTCGAAATACAACAGGGATTGTTGATGTTCCCATGTACCACATTTTTGAGATTTCGATTTCAAGGTCCTTGTAATTTGATAGCTTTTTGAAGATCTTCAAAGATACATAGCAGGCTGCAGGGCCTGCCATATCAATAAGGGTACATATTTTTGTTTGCCGTCTCTAATTACAATGTCTGGGCGGTTAGCTTTGATTGTTCTGTCTGTGTGTATTATGTAGTCCCATAAAATTTAACAGGTCCTATCTCCGTTATAGGGTTTGGGTGGTGTTCATACCAAGTTCTTTCAGTTTCTTTCCCGTAGAAGTTGCAGATTTTCCAGTGCAGATATTGGCCCACTCTGGGTTTTATATTCAGTGGGTACCAATACCGTGCAACATGATATAAGATGATCAATTGTTTCTGGATATTTATCACAGAATCTGCGTTTTGGGCTAAGACAATATTTTACTATGTGTGCTTGATAATTTTTAATAATTAATTAATTAATTTATTATTATTATTATTATTATTATTATCATTATTATTATTATTATTATTTAAGTAATGTCGGATATAGGCGTCACGTCCTTTTCAGTTTCTCTTTATTTATTATTTGTAAATTCCCATGCATTTCCATTGATCTTGTGAACGATATAGATGTTGTTTCCTTATCTAGAGTCTGGTCTAATATATTATTCAAAAGGGACTGATGGGTGCATGCCTTTGCCAAGTACATTTGTCTTTGAGGAGGTGCAACAAACTAGCTAGAAACTTCAATTTCCAGCCCGATCATCTGACACTATCATTATCCTCATCAGTCCCTCGACTGCTTCAATCGTCGAGGTGGAGGTTGCGCTAAAATCAAAGGACCTCATCCTGGATGATCTTTTAGCGGAAGTTCTCATAAGTCCCGGAATTATCATTTCCGTTCACTCTTTGATGTTGGCTGTCCACTCTTGTGTTGCCGTTCCCGTTTACGTCTGCCCTCAACAATACTTTGCATGATGGCGTTGCAGGAGCTGTCATGCCATGTGATGTGGCCAAACCAACGCTTAATAGTGGTGAGTAGAGAATCCATTGTTATTCGGTTTGTGCTCTCAGTAAGAAATGCGGAAGATATTTCTCAAACATTTGAACGGCGAGATCCTTTTTCTTGTCTCAACTAGAAGTGTCCAAATCAAAACACCCGGAGAGAATGATGAATACAGCCAACTATGTATGGAAGCTATTAATAATTGTGTGGCAATTTGTCCAAGGCATGAGTTCACTTAGAAGTAGCATCAGCCCCTAATGTGAAAGCATATACAAACTTTCCCTTAAACAAAGGGAAATGTTTTGAGTGAACTTAGACACCAGTTAATTTTTAAAAGAGATTTTTATACTTATTTTCCTTAATTACATAAAAATCTATATATTAAAGTATGTCACGTCTGTTATTCCGTACATCACACCCTCTAAATTAGTCATACGTTAACCGATCATAAACAAATTTTGAGGAGAAGTGCAAACAGGTAAAAGAGTAGAAATGAAAACCTTGGTATCAAATAAACCACTGAGGTTAATATGTCACAAAACAAACCAAAGCAGGTAAAAGAAAACAAGAAAAAAAGACAGAAAGAATGGCCGACAGCAAGAGAAAACCCCAACATGAAACACATACTGAAATCTGGGAAGTGATTTAACAGAGTATAGAAAATGCGTCATTGTATTTGGATGCCTCATTGCATGAACGACAGTCTCATTCAAAAAGCTAAAAAGTACGAAAAATCAAGTAAATTTCATTAGAAACATAAACAAGAATGCTGAACTGCTATGTGATAACAATTCTCTTGGGCAATATCTCCACAGATAATGAGAACGCTTGTAGCAACAGTAATATGGTTCTACAGAAGGCTGTTGAGAATTTCATTGACGGAGCTAATAAGCAACTAGGAAGTCTTAAAAAATAACAATAGAAAGAACACTTATATTCAAATGAGAAAGGACAACTTGGAGAACATGATCTTCACAGGGTGTATATAAGGTTAAGAGGGACTGTGGCTTACTTACCTAACGACCTTGTGGCAATAGATAGCGGAAATTGGAGGATTGTTGCTAGGTAATGGAGGAAAAGCTGCTAAGCACCACAAGAGGTAGGAAGCTCTATAAAGCTACTATCTCCCACGTCTTGAATGGTTGTACTACATAGATGACGAAGAAGAAGATGAAAAAAAAAAGAAAGCGGCTACGGCTACGACTTCGACAAATCCCTACAGTAACAATAAACACCGATATTAGCTCGTGAGACATTGCCTTGCAGTAAGTCAATTAAATGCTCAGCTTGTTTTGTATGCCAATCAAAAGTGTCTGGCACCTGGTGAGAAGCTCACACATTAGTGGTTCACGGATTTGTAACGTTGGATAAATTATTTTATCTATGAAAATAACGGAAGATTATTTAGCAGATCTTTTTTGCTGAATGGTGTTAAATATCTCCGTCGGCTGCACAAAAGTCCGGATTTCGATTACTTGTTAGTTGGGGGCGAGTCGAACCTTTGACCTTTAGTTGTCATGCGCGTGGGCCAAAAAAATAGCAAATATGCGGGATCTCAGCCTTCATTAACGAAATGTCGAATGTCATCCGTTTTTGCCGTTGAAGAAATCAGGCTATAATGTTGCGAAAAGACATTGTTAATTTTCTAACTTACCCTGATTGAAAGGGCGTTATTGAAAACGACGCAATTCCTATTTCTAAGTGCGGCTTACACGTGGCACAAGGCCGAAAATGTGGGAGACCAATGAGGATGGAACTCACTCGTAAATGTTCTTGAGAGACTAGCTTGTTAAACGTTACACCACGTCGAGGTGAACATACTGGCGAGTATGAAACCCATTATGTTTTTTTTGTTTGCGGAAAGAAAAAAAACGGCAACTATATTCTGAAAATAACTAAACCTGAAATGATCAAAACGTTGACTGACTTTGCCTGCGTCAAAAACAAAGCAGGCTATACTGGTTTTCATTACCAGACACTCATCGAATATTTCATAAAAATAATTTATTCTGTGTAACAAGAAAAATATGTGTCATGTCCTTTCCGGGCGTAGGCAATCATGAGTCTCCTCTTCCTGCAGTTCTCAACAAATTCTTTCACTCTGCATCCTCCCGCAGAAGACGTTCTCTTATCTACAAGACCGCCAATTATGTCATGCGTTGTTTTCCTTTGTCTCTTTTTCCCTCTGTTCGACCCGTGAGTATCAGATTCTCCAGGCCCTCCTTCCTCATTATATGTCCCAGAAACGTCAGCTGCCAAATGTTAAGTATAAGCCTCCTGCATGTTTTCATCCTCTCCAAGACCTAATCTTTGCACACACGCTCGGTCCATGATATCCTTAGCATCCTTCTGTAGAACCACATATCTGTCTCCTCGAGTCTCTTTTTCATCATTGAATTCGCTGCCGTAAAGAAAGACACATGTCACGTAACATCTCAGTATTCTTTTCTTTGTTACCAAAGAAATCCTCCTGTCTCGCAATACACTGCCCACATTCGACGGATCTCAGTGTCGCACTTACTGTCCTCTGTCAAAATGCTTCCCAGATATTTAAACTTTCGCATCTGCTTCATTCTAGTGATCCCGACCTGCAAATAGCATTTCGGGGTCATCCTTTTACTGATGATCATGCATTCTGTCTTCTTGTAGTTTATGTTTAGTCCCTTTTTCTCACTGTCCGTCGCTACCTTCTGTAGAAGATTTTGTAATTACTTTTCCGCGTCTGATATCAGTGCTGTGTCAACTGCGTATCGTATGTTGTTAAGAATGTGGTCAGTATTATTTTCAAATGGTCTCAAATGCTCTTCTCAAGGCCTCTCTGAAGGTCCGTTGGTAGACGTCGCTTTCCCCAGATACATGGGCAGAATTAGGCCATTACCTTACAGCGCTGGCCTAATTTAAGATGAAATTTAAAACGCTAAAGCGATCATGACTCTTTTTGATTAATGGTCGCTCAAGTATATTTGTGAGTATTTTCTATCGAACACGAACTCGACTGGAATTCGAAATCGGCATTCGTTATCCATTGCACCAAATACACATCCAAGCTTACAATACCTGCTATTACCAGGCCGTCACCCATCTAGGTATTAACCAGTCTCGGCCTTGCTTAACTTTGGCCATTGTACAAGAACCGGTGATTCAATGTTTTATTACATTCAGTAGGTTAAAACGAATAAAAAAATCCACATTTTATCAGTATAGAATTACATAGGCCGTTTGTTGTATTTCGTCTGCTTCTCCTACATGCATAAAAAGACATTGCTTACTCTGATGAAGTCCATTAGATGGTTGAAACGTAGCTATTTTGTTCTCATTTTTATTCGTTCATCCATTATTAGTGTTATATGAAAAGAATTGTATATCATATCCTCCCATATTTATTCATAGCAACCAATGCTTATAGGTTTACGCGCAGCGGCATGATTTTCTGCGAACACAGAATCGCATGCATTTAGCTTAAAAACATTGCAACACATCAACTGAAAATAGCTTTAACATTTGGGAAATCGTAGGATATTTGAAAATCGAGCTAAAAATATACAATGTGCAGCTTAGACAAAGGAACACGGCTAAAAGTATACAACAGTTAAGGCGTAAGAACCTCCGGTAATTCATTCACTTACATCGATTCGCCAACTAAAAAGGTAGAAAGTACGGTGCATTTACAATGGTGGAAAGATATTCACGGTTTGGATATCTCATTGTTTGTAGCAGCTAAAATTCTATACGATTCCTAAAGAAGTGCACGTTTCAAAATATTGGAAAGAGTGTTTAAAGAACAATTATGCTAGGGAAATTACTTATATAATTATGCAATGAAAAATTTGATTATATACCAAAATATTATCAGGCGCAGTGAAAAGCGGGTATTTTCATTACGTACGTGTGTTAAATGATGAATATTTTCTAAACGCAGACAACAAGTTTTAGTCTATTACGAAGAATATAAAACTAATATAAAATGAATTCAATTAATTTTATTAAAATTTAAATTGTCATTTGATACGTACAGGCACGTTTCAAAAACTTATCAAAATTACTACAATTGATCGAAAGGAAATGTCTTCTATACTTTAAAACATTTTTACAACCAGACCGAATAATGAACCGGTATATATTTGAAGTAAAAATGTTTTTCTCTACAAAATTACGAAAATTGATTGATACGTAATTTCTAATATCGAATAAAACAAGTTTCAGATCAGATAGGTTAACGGCATTGCTATCATAACGAGGCCATTTGATGTGTCGTCATAAGGATTGATTGATAAGTAAGGCCAAATCCCTAAAACAATTTCAGTTCAGATAAAATAATGAAACTGATAGCAAAAGTAAATTTTATTCCCTTCATAATTACAAGTGTTGCTTGATCAGCAAATTTTCCTGATAACCTATTGATTGATTATCAATTGGAGGGAAGCTTATTTCTCTTCAACTTTACGAATATCCATTGAAAAATTACGTCTCCAAAGAATAACTAAACTGATACCAATGTTAAGTAATGTTATTTCTCTTCAAAATTGCATAGCTCGATTCATACGTAACATCAAAACTACAAACCAAGTTTTAATGCAAACAAAGTGGTTAACAATATCATAAATGTATTTCTTTTAAAGACTGAGAGGATTGACTAATGTTAAGTTTTTAATCTTATAAAACAAGTTTTAAACTGGATCATAATTGAACTTTTATTTCTCAATTTATTTCCGTTTAAAAATTAAAAAGAACACATGATTAGTAATAAGGATTTAAATCCCACGAAACAAGTTTTACACCAGAATCGACAGACGAATAAAAATGCTATCAAAATGAAGTCAATAAATATCTCTTCAAAAGTAAAACAGTTGATCGATAAGGATCCTAATTCAATAAAACAAATAAATTGTAGAATATTGTAACTGGTATTAAAATGATTACAGTTTATTTATCTTGAAAATTACGAGTTTAGGTTGAAAAGAAAATTCTCCAAACCTATTAATTATGTTTCATTAAGATAGAATAATTAAACTGGTATCAAAATGAAGGAAATTTATTTCTCTTCAAAATTACAAGTGTTGATTGATAAGTAAGGTCTCCCATCTTGTAAAACAAGTTTTAAACCAGATAGAATAATGAAACTGGTATCAAGTCAATTTATTCTTTTCAAAATTTCGAGTGTTGATTGATAAGTAAGGTCCCCAAGTCCTATTAAGGTCGAAAAATAAAACTGATAGCTAAATGAAGTAAATTTATTTATTTCCAAAACTACGAGTGTTTATTTATATGTAATCTCTCCAATCCTGTTAAATATATATCAGACCGCAAAGAATAATGAAACTGGTATGTAAATGAAGTCGACTTTTTTCTTTTCAAAATTAAAAGGGCTGATCAAGGGCTCAAATATAATAAAATCAAGTTCGATTCTTTCCCTTCAATATAAAAAAAAGTGTTGATAAATAGTCTCCAATCCCATAAAACAGATTTTAGAGAAGTATAATGAAAGTGAAAATGAACTAAAGTAATTTGACTTATCTTCAAAATCCAGGATTTTCATATGGAATTACAATCTGTAACACTTGTTCGTTCAACATCAGTAACTGAAAATTTCAAACATTATTTAGCACCATTAACCAGTTGTTGATACGAATTGCTTGTTAAAACCAGTCATGCGGATATAAACAGTATAGAAATGAGAATTTAATGATGTGCTGATTTTCCCCTTTCAAAAGACAAAGGATTTTGCTCTCTTTTAGAAGATATCTTTTGATAAAGGTTTCCTTTACTGAATCATCGTGGCAAGTTTTCTACCATTTTGAATGGAGCGAAACCTGTCTTGGTTGGTTCAAGATAAAAAAAAAATTGTCTTGTTTTTTTAAGGGATTTCTTGAGTTGCTTTTCTTCTTCGATTTTTTTCCCTCAATGTTTATACTCTTTTCTGTAAGTTGTTCATTCATGTTTCCGGATGTTATTGCTCTATTCTTACAACAATGAAATGCTAATATATACTCTTTCTTCAGCCCCGATGAAAGGTTGTACTCTCAATGAGGCTCTACTTTTTTTTAGACGTCTATTGCTTCATAAGTTCACTCCAGACTTCAAATGGAAATATTGTCGCAAAAGGTTAGGAGCCACCCTGCCTTTCTTAAAAAGAACATATTTAAAATGAGATATTTTCGTATTTCTTTGAAGTAAAGGATACAATTTCAGTAACTATATTGTATTTGATTTTATTTTTCAGTCTTTGTCAAAAACCCTCTAACTACCAAAAATACAAAATTTGTATTTGGTTATTTACAACACATTTTACTAAATTATGAATCTTTTATATGAGAAACGTTATATCTTGTTTTCACCATTAACACATTACTTGACATGTTGAGATTACCAAAAGTGCTGGAGATTTGATTCTGGTTAAGGGAATCATGGAAAAAGAAGAATATCATCCGATTTTCTAAAGACATGCTATGCCATCTAGTTTCCACCATTAATCAATCAGCAGAATTTTTATTATTACCATAACGTTCAACTCAGTTAAATGTTAATACTAGTTGTAAATGTTACGACAAGACTGGCAAATGTAAATAAAACCTATTTAGCTTTCTCTGTCTGAATAAAAAAAAAATGTGTCATTAGCACATCATTTTCATTGTTTAATTTATTTTGAAATTATTAAATAATTTGTACGGAATTGAAAAATCAAAGCAGCTAAGCATTAAGATGAGGCCACTTATTGAAATTTTATTCAAAGAAGACTACTTTCAAAGACAAATTGCCAAGAATTTGAAAATTTCTATACATGGGGTGCAATATTCATTACAAGGACAGTTTATAACTGGGACAAATATTGACAGAAATAGACCTGGAGTACCAAAGTGACAAACGCTGCTGAAGATAAAAAAGAAATGATTATTGAAAGAAAAAGAAATAGAAGGAAAACTGCTCCAGAGTTAAGATTAACCAGTATCACTTTCAAAGGGGAAAATCGATATAGTTCAGCGGATTTCAGGCCAAAACTGCGTTTTGATTCTTGTACCTTTCTATGAGCGTTTTTGTGGGCTGTAGTTGCTACGTTGTAGGTTACTTCTTATACTCACCATTTCTTGTCTTCCCTAAAGGCTTTTGCTTTCTATTGTAGACAAAGGACGATCTCCTTCTGGACACTGTATGGGTGGTCTGAGTCGAAGTTGAGGTGCCGTCCTGTGAAAGTTACCTTCAGGATGTCTTGAACCCATTCTCTGTCCAAGACTTTAATATATCCAGGAATGCTAATTTGTTATTATTTTCTCTCTCCATTGTTAACCTTTCGGATAGTCTTATTAAGTTTCCAGTGTCCAGTAGTAGCTGGACCTCTTCCCGGTGGGGCCAGAGCATGAAGGTGTCATCAGCGTATCTCAACCATATAGTTGGCTTTAGTGATGTTGATTCTAATGTAATCTCACGGAAGTATTCCATGTATATGTTAACCATTTCTGGTGATAACGGTGAACCATTCGTCAAACCTTCATCCTGTCGATATATATATCTGATCCCATTATGAAATATGTTTGTGTACAGAAGCATGCTATTGTTTGTGTTCTATTCTTCTAATTTCTCTTTATTTTACTGATATTGTATATATTATATATTTCGAAAATCCGCAATATTATTGCGCCTGGCTTGGCATCTCAGTTTCAGTCAATTTTACACAGCAATAATATAGTTTTCTGTGCCGGGTATACAAATATTTTCGTGGTTATTGTTCGGATGAAGTCTCATTTGTGGTACCTAGACTTCATGAATTTAAGCACAGTACTAGATTGGCAATAAGGTCTCCTCAATTTACAGTTGAAATAGCTAGATGTAACCGTAAGTTCTATGCTAACAGTTTCTTCTATTGCATTTAACTCTTATAGAACTCTTTTCTAGCTTCTTGATTCCCAGGCTAATTTGATCTTCAAAAATTGAAATTCAGTACCAATCGTTATCTAATGTCTTCTTGATTCCTCTTCTTTTATTGTTCTCACTCCTCATTAATGTTACACTATTTTTTTATTCTTGCACATTTAGTAAATCCTTGAACCTTAGTGGCTTTATTGCCCTGTGTGTGGCCGAGTGGTTAGAACGTTTCTGACTATGAGACCCGGTTTCAAATCTCACCTGGTCAATTTATCAGGATGGAGATTTCCTGATGTTATCGGACCGGATCGAAGTTGATCCCAGCGTGCGGTACCTTTGAAAAGTGCCTGAAAACTATACCAAGGGTTAACCCAAGCCTTGTGACTAGAATTGAGTAGACGGAACCCTTATGGGCCGTTGATAACTGCTACCAGAAAGCGACAAGTCATCGTGGCCAAGGGCTTGAGCGCGCGGACCTAGTTCAAATTGTTGATCCCGCTAGATAACACGCTCTCTCCCAGAAACTTTAACTAAGGCCTGTTCAGCATAGTTGCACTATAAACCACGGATGGGATATGTGGGTGTTGAGCAAACACAAATCTGCGTGAGGGAACGTCTGTAATAGGGATTGGCTAGCTGCCGTAGTAGACGTGTATCCTCGAATACGAATGGCCAGCCTTGCTTGGGGTGAAATGATTTTTAAAAGTTATAATAGATAAATTCCTTTGATAATACTTTTTAAAAGCAGTGTAGAAGTGTATAGACTGAGTAAAATCATAGGATACAGTTCTTGTTCCAGTAAATCGTTGCTTACTGAATGTTTATAGGAGTAGATAAGTTAAATTATTTTCACACTCATCCCCGAAATTATGAACAGGTGCATTTCTTGTTTCCTGTTTAGGATTGGGTTTTCGCAATCTTTTCTATGTATTTTTCCTTCTCTTTCACTTCCAGTTGTCCTTTGTGTCTTAGTGACTTTATCGCCTTGCTTAGGGTGAATTGTTAAAAAGACATATTGAGTTTTCGTCGCTTACCTTCACAGTTTCTCAAGCTGCGGTTTGAAGAGTTAAATATATTTATATCTCTCTACTCAAACGCATCCGCAGGGCGAAAGCATGGGTCAGATGATTTGAAAGATGATTGCATCTTGCACTTGGCTGAGAGATCAAGGTTAATATTGCTGTTATTTAATATACATCAGCGAAGGTGGGAGGAGCGATGGTTAATCTTTGGGAAAATTCAATTACGAAAATAGCTCCGGCTGAAAAAAAAAAGAAAAAAAAGGAACCCTCGAGACGCGTATCTGAGGCCCACGTGTTAAACAAAGCCCAAATTTATACCCATTCTCCTCTTCCCATTCTCAACAGTATATTGCTTGTTAAATGCATGTAAGATAAGGTTCCGCGATGACGATGTTAGTTCAGAACTAGTTGAGAGCTCGTTTCTTCCCACTTGGCTGTGAAAGTTACTCTCTCACCTCCCTCTATCCCTTGCAGCTCTCAACAAATTCCTTCTCTTTGCTTCCTCACCCAGACCAGGTTACGCCATCCACTTGCTTATGCCCACCAGGTATGTCACACGCTGTTTTCACTTGTTTCTCTTTCCCTCTATTCGACCCGTGAGTCTCAGATTCTCTAGACCCTCCTTCCTCATTATGTGTCCCAGAAAATTCAGTTGCCTCTTCCTGATATTAAGCATAATCCTACTCCTGGTTTGCAACCTCTCTAAGATCTCACACGATTGGTCCATGATATCCTTAACATCCTTCTGTAGACTCTGTCGCCCCGAGTCTCTTCTTCATCTTTGAGGAAATCGTCCAACATTCGCTGCCGTAAAGAAGGACAGATGTCACGTAATAGACCAGTATTCTTTTTACCAAAGATTCCCTCCTGTGTCGCAGTTTCCTGTTCAGCTTTTGGAATGTGTACATGGCCATCCAGAGCAGACCAAATACGGCATATCACTGCCTTATCCGGTCTGGAGCTATGCTGTCCTCACTTGATATAGTTTAAAGACTTCTACGCAATATTTTCCACGCAACAACCGCTTTCCCACATACAAAACGTTGCGAGGCCTTCGGTGACCTCTCGTTATTTACATGGAAAGTCTTCAAACATACGACATCCTTTAGACTTAGCACCCCACACTTTTCCGACTGGGGCCCGCCATGTCACGTAAACAAGGGGAAATCATCCGGTTTTACTTTATTCCGTATTCCTAAAGTGAATGTTAAGTTCCGTTCGGACAGCTTCTTCCCAAGAACTGCAGCTTTATGAAACAAACATCCAGCAGGATGTTTTCTCAATCATTATAATTTTGAATTCTTCCTGTCTACGGTCAACCGTTATCTTTCCAGCAGAGACCCATGGACTTCACTCCTTATCCTGTTTTCTACTCATACAAGACAACATTCTAACTTGAGTCGCTCTAGAGATTTTTATTGTGTGAACATAAGTAGGTAAGTCAAATATTTGATCTGGAACGTTGTTTTGAAAAATTAAGATCAATTTTAGGTACTGCATGCTTCAGTGGCGAATTAAAATATCGAAATCAGTGGAATGAATTGCATTATTTTTATAATCGCATTTCGAAAAAAAAAACAGTATATAGCAATTACAAACTTTCTATTATTTTGAAAAACTTTTAAAGGAAAATGTCCACAGGGTCGGTCAGTCCAAGACTTGTTTCGTTATGGTCGAATAAGAAAAAACTGAAACCAAATTATTTTTTGTGAATTCACTCAAAACTTTCTAAAGTCTCTTGCACTTGAAAGCGTTCGTTAAAAGTCGATAACTGAAACAGAATAATGGAATTAGTTTCACCTCTTCATCCAAAGAAAAATACATTTCTATAGAAATGTTTAAAAATTTGTCAGGCGAACAAAACCTCGAAAAAAATTCCGGCAAGTTACTCTGATACCTGAGCCACCATGTAAAAGGAACGTTACCTCGTGATTGAATTGAGGAGCCACACTACAATTTACGTAAAAAAATAAGTCATATATATATATATATATATATATGCATGTGTGTGCGTATGTGTGCGTGTGTGTGCGTGTGCGTGCGCGTGAGTGCAGCAATCCCTCTTTTATACAAGTTTCGTTAAAGACGACTGACAAGGTAATGCGATTAAGCTTTTTTTCTTGTGTTCGTACAAGTGTTTTTTTCTGGACATAAAATGTGTAAAAATTGTCCAAATCTTCTGTATATCCGAGCGCTTTAGGTTATTCTTTAATCATTAAAGAGGATGAGATTTATATTTATTTTTAACTGAATGTATGGATTTTTATATTTATATCTCTATTTATAGGAATCTATTATTGTATTTTCAAAATAAGGTCAGTTCATTTTGCCCGGGTTCATAGTTCATGATATTGAATGATTGACACTTACTTTTTATTATTAGTGCTTCCATTATTTTTAGTCTTATTTTTACAAGTGGATGAGTCTATTATTCTTGTATTTCCCATAAGTTTATTGCGGATGTATTTTGGGAGGTATCCGTGTCTATTGAATGAATCATAATTAAGTGATGATCACAGAGGTGTAAGGTGCGCCTTCCTGATAAGCATGTAGTGGTATGACCAATATAATTATTCATTGGGTGTGATCAGAAACTCAGTTTCATAAGGAGCCTGTGAATTCATAAATAATAATGATTCTCAGTAACTTACATCTTGAACTTCAGTTATAATCTCAGCTATTTTGAAACTTTTGTGGTAAATAATTTAATTGTTTTCTTCTGGTCGACAGGGGTAGATTATTTCTTTATAATGTTTCTAATAAAAAAAATCATTTTGCTTATACTTAACGTGTATTTTTCTTCTATAGAACATTTTAATGTTATTGTTTTAACCTGTATGTATAGTTCTATTTGTTACATAAGAAAAATTTTCCGTGTTCCGTAACTGTAAGCCACTTTACTGTCCAGGCCCGACGTTGCATAACTTTGGTAATCATATGAGAACAGGTGTTTCAACATGATATGGCTTTAAACTCTCGGCAATGAGGAGGGAAAGAAGTATAAGAAAGAAATAATTTGTTTATCCTAACATTATATCTTATTAAAAAAAAGTTATATCTACTGGGTATACGTTTTGAAATAGTCTCAATCACGAATATATATTACATATTATACTTATGATAAGAAAATATCTATCTATCTATCTATCTATCTATCTATCTATCTATCTATCTATCCAATCATCGCTCTATTTCTTTCTTTCTTTCTCTCTCTCTCTCTCTCTCTCTCTGTATATATATGTATATATATATATATATATATATATATATATATATATCTATATATATATATAAAGACAAAATGAAAGTTAGACTTTATCAAGGCAAATGTAAGAATTTTATTTTACAACATATATTTAGAAAAAAGCAAAAATGTTTTTATTTTATTAAATTTAAGAAATGTTCATAAATATTAATCTGTCTAACGGAAACGTCTAGGTAAATTATTGAGGATTCTGTGACGTAATTTAATAAACAAAAGTGAGTATATATATATATATATATATATATATATATATATATATATATATATATATTATAAAATATAGTTTTAAGGACTTCAATATTTATAGGTTATTTTACTCGGTGAAAAAACTAGATTTATTTAATCGTTCAATCGAATAAAAATATTTGTGTTGTGGTGCAGTTATTTAAATTGCATGTATGAAGCTGATTAGATTTTTTCCAAATAATATTTAAATTAATTTAATTTTATATATTTTCTCTTGAAACTTAATTATTTTCAAAACCCATATATATATATATATATATATATATATATATATATATATATATATATAGATAGATAGATAGATAGATAGATGGTGTAACATGAAAATTGTTTATCTGTTAGTTTAAGTTCTCAACTGTTCTATCTTAGAAATGATTGAATAATATATCTTAGTGGAATTATCTGAACAAATGATAAATATATAGTTTTAAAGCATGCTATATTTATCAAAAAACGTTCTCAGTATCAGGTATATGTTGTATAGGCCTGACCAGTTTAAGAGATATCCCGAAGAATGTGTTTAGGCATATATCAAAGTCACCACTCAATGTTGAGCTTAGTGACTTCTATCTATCTATCTATCTATCTATCTATCTATCGATCTATCTATCTATCTATGCAGATGTGTTGACCAGTGTTTATGTGTTATTTTGAACATCAAATTGAAACGTTGCTGGGCACCCCCACTTAGCAAAATATGAACAGTACTAGTTGTAGACGAACAATTTCCAGTTTATCTTACCGTGTGCGTGCTTTAAAACCAATATTTCGGGTCAACTCTGCTGCTATTCAATGTCTTTTGAATAGGTTGCTTGTAAGCCAACTCAGACATGACGAAATACTGTGCTTAGTATTTACCTCGACAGAAATGTTATTAGTTAGCACTGATCCTCTGTGCAATAACTGTCGGCGGTAAGAAATTCTACTGAGGCGAGATCCGTTGATGGATTCTGACAGATAATGTATATCAAGATAATAAGATGTTTTCGAAAGAAGAAGAAAAAAAAACGAGATTCCTTAAAATGGCCGAGGGAAAGAATAAGTTTTCAAGCCAACAAAACAAAAATATAACTACCTATGCAACAAAATGACTGGATACAAAATGATACGTGACTAACCTCACGGAGGAAGACAGAAAAGCTGCAGTTGGTCTTAAAAGTTATCTAGAACTTGTAACGGTGTACCTTAATTTTCTTTTCTGAATTTAATACCCAATACAAGGCCAAAGAGCCAATCAAGTTAGAGCGTTACTGAATTAGCTTGTAGGAGGAGATAATAAGAAGTGCAGTTTATGAGGAAAGATACGGTTAATATGATACTTTTTTAAAAAAAATATCATTTCACTCTAAGGCGATAAAACCCCTAAGACGCATGTTGTTTATTAGGAGTGAAAAAAAAAAAAAAAAAAAAAAAACACGAAAAGACTTTAATGAGGAGAAAAGGAAAGAAAAGAACAGGAATCAAGAAGTGAAGTTGGCGATTGTCGTCGCAATTACATTTTTGAAGATAGTAGTTGACAGGGAAGCAAGAAATCAGAAAGGAATTCCACAAGTGATCAGAAAAGCAAAGAAAGAAGCTGCCGAGGGGAATGGAAAAAATGGAAGAAAAAAGTAACGGAATAATGGATAATGGAAGGAATGTCGTAAAGGAATACAAACGGAATTGGATAGTACAATACAAAAGGGAATAGAATACGAAATGAATGGAATAATGGAACAACAAGAGGATGAATTACGAAGCGAATGGAATAATAAAATACGAAGGAATTTTAATAATAGAATGTGAATGAAACAGAATAAAAGAATAAGTACGGAATCGAATACGAACAGAATGAATGAAATGAAATACGAACTGAATGGAATACAAAGGGATGGAGTAATGTGTTACGAACGAAATGGAATTTAAGAGAATGGAATAATCGAATATGAAGGGAATGGAATAAGGTATTCGAATGAAATGGAATAATAAATTACAAAGGTGATAGAAAAATATTATACGAAGGGAATAAAATATTTGAAAACCAAAGGAATGGAGTCAATTCAACCCAATGTCCGTGACATTGGGGATGATAATGTCAGAAGTTCAGAATTTGTGGATCTAATGTAGTTGCTATGCAGCTCATCAGAACATTTGATAAACATATTTCCTTTTAACATCACCACCTAAGGGTCGTTTGGCAAAGCCAAATGGGAAATAAGTTAATTGTTCTTTTATTACTAGCATCATGGGATAATGTATTTCTTTTTTTTTCATTCATTCATTATTATTATTATTATTTCATTTATTGATTTCATTTTAATTTTTCATATTAGATTCCAAGAAGATATTGTAAACGAATTTGGGCATTGTTACGACTGTGAAATGCAGATTGGGTAACTCCAGCAGGGATCTATAGACGCAACACTCAATTTCCGGTCTAATTGTATACCGGAAGTTGTCAAGTTCTTTCTGGGGGAAATAATGTAGCGATCATTTTCGCAGTATCTTTAGAAAGAGATCATATATATTTGACTTCTACTTAAGTAAACTTGAGA
>CAHIKZ030003217.1:455000-505000 GCA_903632075.3 Acanthosepion pharaonis
CTTTTATCATCGTAAAATTTTTGCCACGTGTTCCAAGTTCTCGTAGGATTCATGGTAATGGTTTCCAAAACAGAAACTATGATCTGGGATTGGAATGAAATAAATGATGCTATCAACTCTGAATCCATAAGAATAATCCAGAATGTGGTATTAATAATTTTCAAAAAATCTGATACCAGCGTGTTCGGATGGCTTATATAAATTTAGTATAGAAGGTACAGAAACTAAAAAAAAGGGTAGGGTTTCTTAAAAATCGGTACGCCCAAAGAAAGACATAAAAGCTACTATGACACAAGGGGTTATTGGATGTGGAAGAATTAGGAAGAAAAACATTAATAAAGAGTGGCAAGAGAATAGAGCAATCTGGTGGATAGCGATTGACATTACATCATATTTTTTGCATATTTGTTGTGGATTCCGGGGATGGAATCCTGCACAAATAAATAAACAACACCACTAAATGAAATATAAAAATATGTGTATTAAACGTAAGACTACAAACTTGAAATGAAGATTAGTAGTCCGGGAATGCGGGTTAGTAGAAAAGTATATGTACAAGTCTCTGTAAGTGAAGCCGTAATTATCTCACTTTCTGGACTCTCGTATAACTCTGAGTGAACACCCTGACTCGACGTTTTTGTCACGCTATCTCTCCGTAGTATAAGTATACTTTGGACGAGTCCATCTTGTGTACAAGGGGCGAGCCCCACAATGATATTAAATTTGGCTGAAAGCATGGGGGCGAATGGACTTCCACAAGCAAGAAGTGTGAGAAAAGAAACTGCTTTAATAGAATTCATAGGTACATTTAGATAGGTCAACAGAAATTTTGATGAGATTTCGCCGCCAGTCTAGTACAGCGCTTAAATAAAAAAAAAAGTCTAGGTACCATAGCGAAGAGTTCATCCGAACAATTACCATGAAAGTATTTCTAAAAAAGACACAGAGCGGCTACCTTAACGTGGTTAGAAACAGACTGAAGAGGAACCACAATGTCAGGACCCATAATATAACAGATTCTTCTTTGGATTTTATGAAAGAGCTCAAGATAAATACCAGGGTCACCGGACCATATTTGGCAGCATTATTGTAAGCATGGGCGACTGGTAGACTTATAGATATGTCAGATAGATTCGGGAAGCTAAAATAGTCTCACACGACACAGTAAACCATCTTTCTTAGCAGCTGACCTAGCAATGGATTCAGTACTGTCTTTTCGCTGCATATCAGCTAAGAACGTCAAACCGAGAAGGCGCAAGGTGTCACTTTACTGGCTGATCGAAGATGATTAATGGAGAGAGGTTTAGTTTTTGAGGCGTTAAAATTAACAAGCCTCAGTTGACAATGGACTTGATGCTATTTTGGACATCAGCTGCTATTGTAACGCTAAAATTACATTTCTCCAATAACGTAAAATAATATAAACAAATATATTAATCTAAGAGCCGGGGATATGCTCCAGATTCATGCACTTGTAGATATCCTGCAGTTCATAATTTCGTTTGTCAATGTCAAAATTATTACCTATATCTAATATTTTACTCTGACTAATGATTAATACAGTTTTAGAGAGAATGAATCATTCATGTCATTAAGACGTCTAATGCTTTATTAGCTTCTAAAGAATGGCCAGACAGAAGCACTACCAAAGAACATAAGCTTAGGGACATATCACGTTAAAACCCGGATTCGCTTACAATGATCGAAGTTAAGTTACGTCGAGCCTGGACATTACTTACATGAGGTTTTCTGTAAGCTTGAATGTGCTGGTTCTGTAATAAATAATGACTCTGAATCGAAATGACGAGATCCAATTTTAGTTGGGTTCATTATATACATAAATACCCTTTCGAAATGAGTTAAGTATCTTAAGTGTGTTAATCAAATAAGACTTATTGGTTAGATGTCTAATATTGTATACATAATACTCAAGCGATTGTTATATGCGCTAATACCCTTGGGAAAGGTATGAATCAACCTCTTCTCCTTAGGTTATGGATTACGATTAATATCACTTAATCACTTTCATCTACAAAAAATTCTTATAATCTAAAAAAAAAATCTGGCTTTAAATAACCCGCAAATAATTGGTAAACCACAGAAAAGGAATCAATACATCAATAAAAAAAGACATGCCTTGAAAACTTCTAACATTGACTAAAATCATAATTGGTTATTCTTTCATAAAGGATAGGATTAATTGCCAAATCATTCTGAAGAATATTTTTCTTTGTCACTGTTAATACGAAGTACACACGCAACACACTCTCCGTCAAGTAAGGCCCCAGTTATAGTTTCTTAATACTAAGGCAGTACTTATATTGATTGGTAATTAAGATCAAGACTTCAAAAACAAATCTCCAGATCTTTCTCAAATGTCGGATTTGTAAGAAAATAATGGAGAATAATGATATAATCAAAATGCGAGGAAGTAAACACCTCTTAATACCGGAAAGAGCGAAAGCAGTTAAGGGACTTAGGAAATATATATTTTAAAGAAGAAAAACAACTTCTTTACAAAAAATATTTAAAATTTCAATGCACAGAAATGCTGTTTGGTCAATGAGTGCCAAGTCTCACCATTCTCATTACAATTTGATTAATTCGAACTAAATACGACGTCATATTTTACAAATATGTTGGGATTATTTTTAATTAACATTCCATAACCTCCGATCAGACCCCGAACTAACGCCAATCATTATGAACGGACGCCCCTCTCCCAAAAAGGCCTTGGGTCTTGAGAGGATATTTGAACCTCAAATTCACACCCGGATGAAGTGGAACTCTATATACGATTTATCGCGGGTAAAATGATCGGCTACCTGAATCGCTTCCATAAGTACTTGAGTCATCATGCTATCTTCTACAAGAGTTAGATCAGGCCTAAAATGAAGTACTGTTGCCATATTTGGGCGGGTCCTCCCCAGATCTCACTTTCCAGTCTTGATAGAGTTTGGAAGTGTCTCCGGGTCCTTATTGGAGAAATATTATTTTCTACTCTCCAATCGCTTTCTCACATGCAGGATATGGCGAGTCTGTCACTGCTCTGACCCTACTACCATGGAAAATGTTTGAACAAATTACATTCCTAGGTTCCGTCAGGCCCAATCTCCACGGCAAGGACCCGCCATAGCACTTAGATAGATTTACATGCACGGATTGATGACTTATAAAGATGTAAGATAGATTCTGGCGAGGAAAATTTTCTAGCACGGCAAAGGGAACCAATTTTTATAGCGGTAGACAAGGATTTGATTAAATATAGTCTTTCAATTCCATATCAGCAGAGAACGTTAGCCTGAAAAAGTGCAAAGGTTCACTCTCAAGGAGGTTAGCATCAACCTTGCTGATCTAAGGTATGTAACGTCCTCGAATCTGGTTAATAAGAACAGCTTCGTTTTTGAGCCGATATCTTTAAGAAGCCATTGCTTGCCGAAGTTAACAGAAGATAGTCGGTCATTTTTTTTTAGATCAGTTGATAATTTGGCCTCATCGAACCGATCAGATTTATCAATAAGAATTTCCGTCCTGGGTATGACGATAATCTACATCCACGTCCTTGGAAGGACGAAAAACTACATCCGCGTCCTGGCTATGTCGATAAACTATATCCAACAGCAAGGCCTTTGATCAGGAGATTTTGAGGAGGTTGATACCACCTCTTAATTACTGGTGTTCTCGGGTCCACCCTGACCCGGGATGGTAACCCCTGTTAGGGTCCCAACTGTGGACAAATAGTTAACCCCCAAACTAGGGTAAAAAACTATGAAAGTGTAAAAATATGTTTTAATAACAGGTTTTTGAGGAAAAAGTATTACCAGCCATACACTTTTTAAATAATTATTACCAGCAATACATTTTTGAAGAAAAAATATTACGAGCAATACATTTTTCAAGAAAACAATATCCCCATTAATATATTTTTGGAAGTATATTACCAGCAATATACATCTAGTCGGAATTAAATAACCCATTGAGGTTGATATAGCGTAAAACAAAACAAGAAGCTATTGAGAAACTAACAGTAGTAAATAATTGTGGCATCCCCATAGATAGTGATTTAGGCACTTGTAATATCAGAGAGGGCTTTGATGAAAATTAGCAGTAAAGTAGGTCCAAGGATATAACTCTTGAGTACACCCACCTTAATTAAAAGAGATCCTCTCTATCAGTCGTACAGTTCACCCCACAATCTCTTTCTGGTATCATATATTCCTTTTTCTCTTCCGTTTTTAAAGCGAGGCAGAGTGGTGACATTTTTAACACCCTTAAATAGAAGCTAATATAAACGTGTCAGAGGAGCTAATAGTCGTATTTAAAATGGAGATGTCCTTTTCTTATTTCATTGACCATACGTTGTCTTGTAACTCTTTAATATGGCCGAATGAATTCTGGATAAATATTTAAATGAAAAATCACTGAATCCCACGAAGAAAAAGTAAATATACGCAAGTGTTTTCTTTTACGACAGCCAAATGCTGAACATTGTTTTCAATCGTTTCCTCATGTATCTTAATCTTCACAGCGTCTTTTCTACCTAATTTTTAAAATGTTTTCTATCATGAACTTTTAACACTCTTTTAATAGACATAATTTCTTAAATAAAATAATGAGGTGACAAAAACCTTTGTGCTTCTGGATTATAAAAAAAAAATGTTTGTAACATTGACATGCACACATGCGCATACGATGGTTGACTGAAATGTTCATAGGCTGACTATGAATGATTGATACGAGAGCTGCGACATCTTGCATGCACTCATTTCAGCTCTTCGTATTAATAACTGCATTTTAATTTCCAGTTAAACGGACATTTGACTGTTCGAAGAAGACAGTTTATCGTGTCGGCAAAGAAAGCCATCAAAAACGGATATGACGTCATTATCACTGTGATACTGGTTCCTAGAATAGTCTTTTTGTCATGTTAGGGGACAGATGATAGCTAACTCAGCATAACAGGAATAGTTGTCTACCGTTTCAAAGTCACATCACAGCAGCCATTGTCATGTTTCATCAAATCAATGGTCTTTAACCTGATGAAGCAAAACACCTTTCGTTAGTTTTCCTGGGTGTTTGATCTTGATTACCACTCGTAACTACCCCAGAAAGTTGGCATAATAACATCCATTCATGGTTTCGCCATTTCGAAGGTAGTTAATAAACATAATCCCTTTTGCATCACAAAAAACTGAGGCCATCCCCTTACATGCGGATAAAAAATTGTTGGCCTTTGCTTGCTATAAGTGAGGAGAGAGTTTTTCCACTGCATCGACATGTGTTGGGTTCACTTTGAACGGGAAACAAAGTGACTTGTTTCCCGTTCAAAGTGAACCCAACACATCCCGAGTTAAGAACCCAGCTGGATCTGATTCAAGCACATCTACCCGTAATGTATTCAATCTGGTGAGCTTTTGATCAGACGTGGCACCCACCGAACATAAACCTTCACCAATCCAAACTGATTGTGCAGAATATATTTAAGTATTTCAAATGATATACAAATAGCATTGATTATTTTAATCTCACTCTGACCTGATATTTTGTTGGGCATAACAAATTTGATGACAGCATTTTCTTATCTGTCATATGTGAGATATAACAAAAACATTTGTCGGATATAGTGATAAATTACGATTCAAGACAGGAGCCAGGAGAAAAAAATCCACAGAAGCACTGGATGTGAAGAGTAACAGACATGTGAAAGCACACTCAGAGTGAGATTCAACCTCGTTTCAAATAGCAGCAGATGTTCTAAGATGGCTGCAGTTTATACGACATTTAGCGGATTTAAAGTCAATGTCGTGTAATCCATCAACATCGCCAAATATTTTTCTCTGTGATAGGTGTTTTAGAACGTTAAAACCTCGGGTCATTTTCAAGACTCTCTCTCTCTCTCTCTCTTCAAATCCTAAAATCAGTTACCCAACTTGAACTTTCGTTAAAGCTGTAGCTTTATTCACTAATGTATCAACAATGCCACCAGGAATATCCTTCGGGGTTAAAAGCTTTTTTCTGCAGATAATAACATCACAATGCCAAAGGGTGTCCATTCTTAAGAGAAGTTGCTACTAGTTACATTTGAAGTCTTCTTTGAACTGTCTGTTGTCAATTTACTTGGAATAAAACGATTCAGTTAGTGATAAGAAGATTTGGAATTAATGCGTGCAAGATTTCAGGGCTCTAGCATCATTTCAACCTATGAATCTTCCTTCGTACACGTGAACTTCCACTCTGCTGTAATTTTTACTCTTATCTGTCCTGTGTGCGACATAACAAAAGCATTTGTCGGATATACTGATAAATTACGATTCAAGACAGGAGCCAGGAGAAAAAAAATTCACAGAAGCACTGGATGTGAAGAGTAACAGACATGTGAAAGCACTCTCAGAGTGAGATTCAACCTCGTTTCAAATAGCAGAAGACGTTCTAAGATGGCCGCAGTTTATACGACAGAAACGTCCTTAGGGAGCGCACAAATCTAAATTAGGTTGAATCGAACATATGAAATTATTAAATCAATATCTTTATTATTTCTGACGATTTTTAATGTTTTCTCTGTTCACGACATAACCTCTGCACAGATATTTTTTCTTGATTGTCGCTGAAATCCTTCGATTACGAAGACTACTTTACTGTTGTCATTCCCCACGGATTGGAATCCCAACTGGCTCTTAGCCAAATGTTAGACCGCTTCGTCTATGATGTTCTGTAGATACTGTTGGAAGCAACCACATGAAATTATTAAACTTAAATTTTATTTTTTAATTATTTTAATGCCTTTTCTATCCAGATGCTCAGATGTTAGGAAATGATTGGATCCTTGTTTGTTTTCATTCGTTGATATTATTTGGCGACATTTGATTGGTTTGTTTTGTTTTGGTTGGTTTTCTTTAGTGGCCTATCAACCCCTATAGGTTATTTAATGCCGAAATCTAAATATTTTGGTTTGGTTGGTTGATTTTGTTTTGTGGCATATCAACCTCTGAGGGTTATTTAATGCCGTAATCTGTATTTTTTAATTGGTTTAGTTTGATTTATTCTGGTTGATTTTGTTTAGCGGTATATCAACCTTTGGGGGTTATTTAATGCCGAAAAATAAGTAACGGAATTTTATGTCTTCAACTACAGATATTTTCTACATAATTTTATGATTTTCTATGTTTTTTAGGATATATAGTTTATAGATGCTCTGTTGTAGGTGTTATATGTTTTGGTATAACTCTATTTTATGTTGACGGCTTCAGTATTTTCGAATAACTTTCTAATTGAATGTGTTTCCCTGTGAGTACAACTTGGTTGTTTTACGTGTTAGTTGATCTCTCATCTTCATCAAGTATGAATGAAAGAATAATGTGTGGCCAATGTGCAGCCGAACCAGCGTCACTTCATTCTTTCTTCCATTTTTAGATATCTGCTTCCATTCATCCAGGAACAGTTTGTTTGCGCGAAGAATATTATTTGCGTTGTCGGTCTTGTTCTTCTACCGTTTCTGTTGAATGAAACTGTTTATTTTACTTTTCAGGGACCCTGAAACTATTATCAAGCGTTTCCTTTTGCTCCTGAATCTGCCTGGCCGGTTTCTTGTACCACTCTAGAAAATACCTGCCATGCAATAATTTTACAAGTGACAAATCCTATCATAAATGGAGTATTGCTTTCGCATCTGGATTGGAGCTGACGTTCTATCAAAAGCGTTCGCGCTTCTGTGTGACGGCTTGTTTTCCAACTGACAGCTCCATCCCCACAGATGAAAAGATGTGACAGTATTCATTCAAGGAAATAATTTTGCTTTTTTTTTGTCTTATACTTTAGATTACCTAAAATGTACAATTCTCTATATTAAGTTTGTGCAAGTGATCCCAGAATTTTGTTTTACTAACATCATCAATTCATATAAATGATTTGCGTATGGCATCATGTGAAAATAATAATTTGTATCATTATGTTGCTAAATTGTTTGAGAAATTATTAGATATTTTCTTATTACTGAAACCCTTTGCAATTAAATGATCTTGAATGTCACTAAATTATAACAGTTTGAAGGTAAGATATCTGAACGATATATAAGGTTAATACGACTTGACAGCACAATTACATCGTCATATTCTCTGTTGCAATGTTTTTTTAGTCCTGGGTATGACGATGAACTATATCTGGCAGCATGTCCTCTGATCGGGAGATTGGAGGTTTTGAAGACCGTGGAAACACCTTTTAGTGGCTGTTCTTCCCAGATCCATAAGGTGTCAGCTATGGGCAAATAGTAACCCACAAACATGAACAAGAGCATGAAATTATAGAAAGAAATACATCTTTATAGTAAAATTACCAACAATACGTCAATCGACATGAAAGAAGTGTTTCCTGACATTAATTCATGTATTATCTTGCAATTTAAAAAAAAAATCAAACTATTCCAAAATATAAGTTTAAAAAAGCTACAACATAAAATACACCGCCTCTAGTAATTATGTCCGAACAAACATGTATATGCACAAAAGCTGAGGATCATCTACCATGTATTCAACTGTGAAAGCAGAATAACATGGATCATAAGTGTTGTGGTGCGATCCACCTAATTTACATAGTGGAGTACCGACCATATAAATATGGTTGGTACCGGGAAGACGGCGGAGGAAGAAGAGATCCAATCCGACTGCGACTAAGTCAACCCATTCTACAGGAACGGTCTTCCCAAGAATATACCAAACTATCTGTAAATATTGTGTACCTTTTCCTTGTTTCAATACATTTTGTTTACGTACATTTTGTGTTGTATTATTATTATTCCATGCTTTATTCAAGTTTCAACAATAAGTCTATTATCTCAAAGCCCGTAAGAAAATTAAATTTCGGCATTAAATGACCCATAAGATGTTGATATGCCGTTAAGCAAACAAATAAATCAATGGATCATAATTCTGTTTCTACGGCTTATCAACACTTTGGCGGTTATTAAATTCAGATTTTTTTTTAATTTTAAGATTATAAGGAATGTTGGGGAAAGAGAGATAATTTTAGTGTTACAAATCATATTAATTAATCCATAGCTAGGGGTAGAAGAGATGGATTATTACCTGTCCTGAAGCCATTGCTCATAAGTGAATGTAACGGTAAATAATACAACGGGATTTCGAACTCGACTCTCCGAATAAGAATTCAGAGACATTATCCATTACACCACCCGCACATCGAAACTTACAACATCTGTTATTACCAAGCAATTATCCAGAAGCGGCGTTGCTTAACTACGGTGATCGTACGGGAATTCAGTGTTTCCTGTTACAATGTTGAATAATTTGAAGTGAAACAAAATTGGTTCGACATGGAGAAAAAGGGAGAGGTACACCGCTCATTTGCAACCGTTCGCTATAATTACAAGCAAAATGCTGTCATCATATTTGTTATGCCCAACAAAATATTTTGACTGTTGGGCTCTCCGGCATCCATCGGGTGTTTGTCTATGCTGGTAACTAACGGGGAATTTCGAATTGAATTTAAACCTTTAAACTACGGGGGAAGACTATTCTCACTCTGTCCTAACGGGTTGAAAGCGTTCGTTGTATCGATTTGTTGATTTTGTTTAGCGAGCTATCAACCTCTATGGGTTATTTAATGCCGAAATTTAAGTATTTTGAATTGTTTGTTTTTTTTTTTTAGTTTATTTTGTTTAGACGTATGGGATCTTTAATGCCGAAAACTAAATATTTTGAAAGCATTTTTCTGGTTTCAACTCTACATAATTTTATACTCTTTGAGTAAAGATATGTTTTATACATACATGCATGCACACACACACACACACACACACACACACACACACACACACACACACACATATATATATATATATATATATATATATATGGTGATGTATATATATATATATATATCCATATATTTGCTTACATATATATACAGTGTAACCTGAGAGTTGTCAGGACCGGAGAAGAAGTCTCTTATATCCGGTTTTCTCTTATATCGGGTTTGGTCTATTTTGTTTAGGTAAGTATGGGCTCTAATTCTGGGACCATAGAAAATCTCTCTTATATCCGGGTTACACCGTATATATATATATATATATATATATATATATATATATATATATATGGTGATGTATATATATATATATATATATATATATAGTGATGTATATATATATATATATATATATATATATATATATATATATATATATATTTATATATATGTGTGTGTGTGTGCGTGTGTGTGTGTGTTTCATACCTCATAAAATGTATTGTTGTTAATTTTACTAAAAAATGTATTTTTAAAATTTTTATTGTTGAATTGATTGTCTAATGTTGTGGATTCCGGGTTGAAATCCGGTACTAATAAATAACAAACGCCAGGAATGAATATATGAAAATAATGTATTAACCTAATAATACAAACTGTTAAGGCAGGTTAGTAGTTCCAGGAATACGAGTTAGTAGCAGAAATATATACACAGTCTTTGGTATTGAAGTATCGCTGTATGACTTCTTACTGAGTCTACGTGCTCGGTCACTGTGACTCCTACAACGCTCTTACCTCACTCTTCCGGTTACCCACAACCTTTTACTCTGTCACTCTGGACTCGACTCGACTCCTCGGTCTTGCTCTCTCGGGTCTTCACGTAGCCGTAGTATATGTATATACTGGGTGAGTTCATTTGTGTAAAAAGGGGAGAACCCCTCAACATCTATTTGCCATAAAAATCTATTATTGGTCATTTTAATTGAAAAATTTACTGATTTTTCTTTGGCAGTTCACTATTTGTCATTAGGTGGGAGCCTAACAGGTGCTACCACCACGAATCAGAGTGGACCAAGGAACAACAGCATTTTAGATTGAGTTGCTTCTAACATCGTCTTTCCAGATCATCACCACAGTATTAAGGAATTCTTCAAAAACCATTTTATGATTCACGGACCCCTTAAGTCCTAAGCGGAAAAAAATGAAATGAATTCCTTTCATTAACTGAACTAATTGCTATCTGACGCTTCATGTACATGAACGACATTTCACAAAATCAGTTGAATAATAAAAATAACATCTTTTTCAAGTGGAAAGAAAAATAGTAAAATGAAAAATGAACATACCTGACTGATACATTTCATCTGTCAATATTACAGACACATGGTGCAGTATATAAAATGGTTGGTTGAAATAATCCAGTGACTTGATTCAAAAGGTTATGAGTTCAATACCTGGCCACAGCAGAAGTGAACAAAACTTGGAGAGTCGACTTACTAAATGGAAGTAACTGAAACTGAGATATCCAGAAAAAAAGCATCGCACGTGAACAATCTACCAAAATAAATTTCGGAATTCAGAAATAAATAAAGAGTCCAGTTGGAAATACCAACGTATATCACCTGAAGAAGGCCGGAGCGTACAAGAGCCGAAACGCAGTGAAAATAAAAATGAGGAAAACAGTTCGAACAATGAAAATAATATTAATGATATAGTTCATCTAATCCTATTCGACATGATATCTAATGTGGAGTTGGTTTGATTGTGCATTGTTTCGCTAAACAAAGCAAGTACCCGTCAATACTAACGAACCATTTTAATGTTTATATATGCGTGTCAATTTTGTTTGAATATTGAGACGGAAAGAAAACAGTATGGTCTCTGTTGTAACCTAAGGAAGGTTACTGAAGAGAATAATCACACGAAGGTTGGTAATGAACGATAATATTTAGGTCAAGAACAACACATACAGGATTCGCCAGCTACGCCTAGAAGAAGTAGTCAACTGCTAGAAGTGAGTCAAGTGACTCTCATATAACTCTCTGATAACTACCAAGCGCTACACGCGGTCAGATGTGGCACAAGGTGAGATTTAATGTGGGGTATCCTAGCCCGTAGGCTCGGCCAAAATTTTCCCGTAACCCCCTGTATAATACGGGGTCGGTTAGCTATTTCCCGAGACAAGACTTTAGCCTTCAACATAGCCTCGTCTAGGGATCCTCTCTGCTTGGAGGCAGAGAGCCCGACTAGCAAAGTTGGAGACGAATCTCCAACTGGAGGATATTTGCCAACCGCCCCAAAGCGGTCATATGTGGCACAAGGCCGAATTTAATGTTGGATATCCGAGCCTGTATGATTGGCCTAAAATTACTGTAGACCCCGAATAAAACGGGATCGGGTAGCTGTTTCCCGAGATGAGACTCTACCCTCCAACATAGCCACGTCTGGTTATCCTCTCTGGCCGGAGAGATTGACTAGTTCAGCTGGAGATAAATCTCCAACTGCAGACCAATATACAGTATTTACTACTGTATTTATGTGAATGGGGTCATATGCATTATCGCCAGTACGCGTTATACAAGAGTCTCTTAGACGAGGTAGTAAAAGAAAGCTAGTTAGAAGGACTAACTCTAGTTACTGTTTTATTTCTAAAGGTTTATCAGACGTTTATGTGTTATTCGAAACCAAAACTTATTTTGAATTGTAGAAAAGTGTACTTTTTTCGGATCAACATTCTATTAACAATGTTTGATTGGTTAAGACCTTCGTTAAAAGCTCATTCTCACCATCTGTGATCTAAGTTTTGCCTTGTTAACCGACTAATCTTACTATATATATATATATATATATATATATATATATATATATATATATATATATTATATAAAATATTATGTAAAATATAAGAATAAGAATAATATATATTTTATATACATATATATTTAACACAACACACACACACATATATATATATATATATATATATATATATATATATATATATATATATATATATATATAAAACAAACCTGGCTGTTCGGTCGTCTCGAAAAGGAGCTCCAATCGGTTGTGGACTGGGGCAGGAATTGGCTGGTTAACTTTAATGCTTCAAAAACAAAACTGCTCTCTATTAATCACCACAGAGATCCTTCCCTGCCCTCTAATAGAATGTCTGACGCTCAACATCTCGAGAACACCTCTCTGCGGCTGCTTGGTCTCACGTTGGCGGCTGACCTGAGATGGAACAAATACATTGAGTCAACTACTTCGTCCACCGCAAGTCCTTCAAATCTACAAATCAACCATTCGCCCTTGCATGAAGTATTGCTGTCATATATGGTCTGGAGACGGATATGCAATATAATTGGTCTGCAGTCGCTCTCTCACAGACGTGCCGTCGCCTCTCTCTGTCTTTTTTACAAATATTTGCTTTGATGAGCTGCTTTCGCTGGTTCCCAGACTTCAAGAATTCATATCTCGCACCTCTCGCCTGTGGGACTCTCTTCCCTTTTCCTGTTTCCTCGATAGCTATAATCTCCAACTATTCAAATGTAATGTCAATCAACATCTCCAGTTGCCTTGATCTATCCACTATCCTTCTCCTCATCCTTTCCTCTATCACTTCTATCTGCTCTCGCTCCAAATCATCTGTAACCCCTCGCGTTCTAGTGGCTTGCTTCCCACTTTGCTTGCGGTGAAATGCTTAATATATATATATATATATTTATATATATATATATATATATATATAACAACAAATTTACATTTTACATCTATCTAATCGCATGAGGTAAAAGCCGTTTGAATATTTCTGGTTTCAAAACGAGCATGGCCATATCTGAGTAAACTGGAATTTAAAAGTCCTAAAATATTTTAACGTTTTCTTGAGGGCTTACAAAGAAAGAAGTGTGTTAAACTTTATCGTTATGTTGTGCCTGTGAGTTTAAATAAATTTAAATTTATGTCTGCTCAAAAGCATATCTCGATGAAAATGTATTTCCTTATCCGAAAAAAAAATGTCCTTACATTTTTCCAATAACTTCTTTCCTTGGTCTTCCTAGTCATCGCAAAATCAGCACATAAAGAAAAACAACAAGGAGATTGTATTCCCATTTGTAGTACTAGCAACAGCCATCCCTGTTTCTCACTTACTCTTGCTTCTTAACTTGTTCCATTACGACACCAGTCCTATAATCTTTTAGGATCGTAGCAGATTCATTAGTATTGAAAACATATCAGTGGCTGTATGTCTTGGCTGCAGAATTAATTTTAACTGCTAAGTGAAAGTGTCCGAAGGTTTATTGTCGATAATTCCAAAACGGTAGATTTTATCAAAATTTCATTGTTATATTCGAATTAATCATTTACATTTACACCTAAATGGAACGATTCGGAAAATTTTTATTTGAAACTGAGCGCTGAGCTTGAACTGCAAATTATCCTCGAGTTGAAATTACTTGTCACTCGTATGTCTGTTGGACAAGGTAGTCTAAAAAATTCCATTCAGGCTGGTTTTGAATTCAGAGCTTTCCTCCTCACAACCTATATTAGAGGTCACAGTCTCTCCCGTTAATAACCCCTAGCTGTGCGTAGAAGGGTTGAAATTGAACCTTTCCAAGGATATTTGTTCTAATGCGAATGCAACGTCATCAGTTGGAATTAGATTTCGGAACGCCAATTCCAGTTTTCCAAGCCAATAATTAATACGCCACTCGTGGATCCTTTTACCGTGTAACACGCTTCGCTGTCATGTTACGGGCAGCAAGAAAGATCCAGTAACATTCTAAAGGGACTGCCTGAAAATATCAGCTGTTTAGTTAGGTATTTAGCTAGTTGAAATAATTCGAGGAGTCATTTTGGCTAGAATTTCTGACAAACACTGAGAGCAGACGCTATCATGAAAATGCCCCTGGATAACAAAAGTTTTGTGTTGCTCGGAATAATTCAACAACATTTCCCCTCAGAGTCAAAAAAGAAAAAGAATAAAAAACATCATTGCAGAAGTTCGTACTCAATTAGAAAATTAAAAATGCAATTTTACATACTCACAAAAAAGAAAGAAGAAAAAAAAACAAGATTTGTTAGTCAAATACATAGTCTCCATTATTTTTAACAGTTGTCTGTCAACGTTCTCCATGGTTGTTGATGTCACTTTCGTAGACATTTGTTAGAAGAATGTTGTCAGGTAGCTTTCGACTAACTGTACAGAGTCAAGATTTTTGTCATTTAAATTGTTCTGTAGTGGTCGGAACAAACCCGAAAGAACCGAGTCTAAAGAATACATTGGGTGCTCGTGCGTTTCCCATTTAAAATCTTTAAACTTCGACATGGTCAGTTTTGTAAAATTTCGTCTTTCATTATCGTGATGGAAAAAGACAGTTTTTCTATTTGTCAGAATCAGCCGTTTTTCTTTAATAGCTGCATTCACATTGGCGACTTGTTCACAAACACTTCTTTGCAGTTATTTGAAGAAGCTTAAGCTGAATTATCCCTCAGTAATCTCAGCAAACGGACAGTAACACCTTAATCGGATGCAAGCCCACCTTAGCTGCGGTTTATGCACATTCAGAACCTTGTTTCTAGCTTAGTTTGGCGTGAGCGATATCATCTAAGAAAGGCTTTATTCCGTGGCGTAACAGTAAAGAAATTACAGCATAAACAGCATCAAGATTTTTCAGTTCCCTCAAAGAATGTGGCACCCACGTGTTGAGTTTGAAGACGAACCCATATTTCTTCAAATGACGAAAGGCAGTTGAGATATCGATTTTCAAACTCGATTTTCAAACTCGATTTTCAGTTTATTCTCCATCGTGCCAGCCGAGCGTATTCATCGACATTTAAAATCGCACGAAGCATGGTTGATCGCTTAGGTTAAAATCACTTTGACGAAATCTGCTAAACCATTTTTTGTCCATCTGAATAGGAACTGGAGATGAAGCACATTGCAAATAAACTTATTGAATATTTTTGGTCGGAGTACCAACGCTTACTCTTTTCCGAATTCCATAAAACATCATATAGAGAAAGGGTAACTTTTTAAGGCATTTATTTGTGGAGAGAACGTCAACATTCAACAAACTCTAACTGAACAATGAATGTTTTCAATCTACAACACACTTCAAATAGGCGACAAAACAAACGCCAGTTTCAAATTGAGATCATTTAATATTAATAATGAAAATCTGGTACAAACTTTTACAATGATCTGATATTTTCAGCAATTCATTTATTTAATAGTTACTCTTAGTCTCACTTTTCTTATATGTAACCTTAACCCACATTTTTCAACTATCGATCCTGAGTCATACGAAATTCAAACACGGAAGCGCAACTTATTACTTAGTGAGAACATATGTAGATATCCCCTCATATTTTCCTCGCATATTCTATCACCATTCTTATTGGCTGGAGAGATTTATATATTTTATCTTTCGAACATCACATCCAGCCTGGTCAGTACCTCAACAAACACCAGTATTACGTTGCGGTTATTTTATATTAACAATGAAAATCTTTGTGCAACTTTTGCAATATATTTTTTACTGCGATTCCTGCAAACAGCGGGTAGATTTGTTCCTGAAAAAAATGTGTGCCATACACAGAATTTATGTTTTTAAATCCGATTATGCTCGCAGACACTGGACACAAAGGCACCAAACACACGATCCAGGCACACAAATAAGCAATTTACATAAATTAGCCAGACCAAGATTTGAATTAATTACTTTCCATGATCCAAGATATTTTTTTATATTTAATTATCACTTGCTATTATATTTCTCACTTAGTAATGGCAAATTATGAAAATTAAATTGAGATAAATACTATTTATTCATATATTCAAAAGATTCGTTGATTTGTTAGGAAGTGAATCCTTGAACCTATCGGATTTTGAAGGCGATCCTCTGGTGCGGCAACATTTGAAAGTGTTTGAAAACCGTACCCCAAGGTTGAATCGAGGCTTGTTAGTGAAATTGGTTTGAGAGTGCAATTCAGCACGAAGTCACAAGTTATCTTGACCTGTGTCCTGAGTGTACTGCCCATTTGGAGACCAAGGTCTACTTGATAGGAAGGTTAATCTTTAATCTTTAATCATTAATCCTATCAGATTGAGGAGACGATCGCATCGTCCGTCAACGTGTCTGAAAACCGTACCCCGGGTTGAACCAATCATTATGACGGATATTGATTAGAGTGAAGAATTAAGTCGCGTGTCGACTTGACCAGGGCTTTGAGCTTAATAGTCATTATGATCCTAAGGTCAATTTTGCAGGTAGGTAAATCTTTGATTTTATTAGATTGCAGAGTTGACATCGTGCGTGAACGTTGAAAAGTCTCTGAAAACCGTAACTGGGGTTGAACCAAGGTTTTTGAGGGATATTGGTAAAAGGGGACTATTCAGAAGCCGTCGATGGTCATGTTAGCACGAAGTCACAAGTCATCGTGGCCGAGGGTTTGAGGATACTGGCCTTGTTCAACCGTCTGATCATGACAGATTCTACGTTATCTCTCAGAAACTGTAACTAAATTCAGCTCAGCATAGATCCTGTGTAAACCAGAGGCGGGCCATTTGGGTGCAAACAAGCAGAAATATGCCTCAGCAGGAGTCTGCAACAGGCTAGTTGACCTAGGATTCGACTGTGCTCGGAAACGTGTAGACAGACATTATTATTTTTTCCGTTATGCTTTCTTATTTTGTACTTTATTATTCTGTCTCAATTTTCCTACCTCCCTATATATATATATATATATATATATATATATATATATATATATATATATACACTCATGTAATTGGTTAGCAATCACTCTACTATACATTTCATTAAAGAAATTTGACAAGGTACTACGATTAATTTTTTTTATTCCTTTTTCTTGCATGCGTCCAAATGTTTTCTTTTCTGAAAATTCATGTATAATTATATTGGAAATACCAATGCATGCTTATCAATAAGACTCACATTACATCTCTCTGTGGTTAAAAAAATGATCTCATTGGCGTCTGTACGTAAGAAGAGTCCCGTGTGGAAGCTATATATTGTTTTTTAAGCTGGCAAAAAAAATTAACGCACAATCACGGCGTTCATAGGACGTGAGTTGAGAAGAAAAAATATGGAGTGTACGAAATACGGTGAGAGAAGACTAAGCTAGTCTAAAAAAAACTAAAAATATGGAGTGTACGAAAGACGGTGAGAGAAGAGGAATTTAGTTTACAAACAGAAAAACAATACGACAAATACGACAATTACATTTTGTCACTCAGAATTAACGTCTACTAAGGAATTTTAAGATAGTCTTTCGAATTTAAACTACACTCTCATACCATAGCTCAATTAGGACCCATTAAACACACCTGGAAACGTACCAAACTCCATCCGAAGTATACCTGAGGAAAATACATCCATAAAAACATCATACACATATACAGACGTCTAAAATAATGGAAGCCTTAATTATAAAAAGAAAAGGCTCACACTCAATATTATCAAATATGAACACGACCGTTTTTGGATAATTAAAACTATATTGCCATCAACAGACATACACATATATAAAAATCTACATATTTAGCTTTTAAGCTAAAAATGTAGAATATAAAACAATATCTAGAATTTAAAACAATTCTTTACAATGAATAATAAAAGAGCCAAAAGCATTCATATATAGAGAAAGATACGATGTTATTGCCACAAAATCAGAAAAATGTTAAACATTGTATTTCTGAAGGACAATCTTGTAAAGAAATAAAATATTAATAGGATTGTTATCTGTCTATATTTCTGAGATAAGGTATTATGTGCACTATTTACATTATTCGGACTATTGTCCTCATCTTTTTCACATATGGAGGGAAAAGGGAGATCGCCGTCCTCTGTAGGATCAGGTTGAGATCATAGACAAAGAATATATCATTGGAAATTTTGTAAACTTAAGGAATCAGCACATATGCTGGGCCACAAAAATCTCCTGAGCCGACCAAGCATAGAAATGAATTCATTATTGGAACCAGTAATAAGGAGTACCCTGGAGAAAATCGATAATAACAAAAATAAATAAATAAATATGAGCTCTGGTAAAAATATGCAATAATTTGCAATATGGGCATTGGTAAAAAAAATGATGGCTGAATACATTAGGCTTATAATACCCAGAAATACATACACAGATACAAGGACACATGGCAGAGTGGATAAAGGCGTTAGTTAGAGCCAACGACAAGACCCAAAGAGTGTGAGTTCAATACCTGTTTAAGGCGGTGGAGAACTTGGAGAGGGGAATTAACAGGAGATAACTGATAAGTGGCATCCCTTAGACATAGCACGTCGAACTTGAACAGTCTACTCCAGTGAACGAAATAAAGGGTTCACTTTGACATTCCAACCACCTGAAGAAGGCCGAAATGTTGTAATAAATATGGCGACAGAGATGAGGACAATAGTTCGAATAATGTAAATAATATTGAATTGATAATATTTTACCGTTTATTAACCCTCCAAAAATAAATCGTTGCAGAGAAACCTCAAGAAAAGCAACTAGTTGTGTCATCTCGATCTCAACTTCTATGCTGATATGAAGTGGAAAGACTATATTGAATCAATTACTAGGTCATCTGTAGACATTCAACATCATCACTTGATAAGACACAAGTGGTGTTGAAACAAAATGGCTATTTTTGTAGTGATATTATGACATATTTAAGTTATAACTCTTAAATATATAATTATATTTGCTCTACTCTGTATTGAGCACTCTTTTATATATATATATATATATATATATATATATATATATATATATATATAAAAGTTACTCAAAAAATTCGCTTGAGGATGAAATGGAACTAATGTATTTAATTTAATTACAAAAATTAAATTCGGGGCGTTTAGTTTCCATTTTTGAAACATGGTTAGAACTCGGTAGCGGAAAAAAACATATTTTAAATCAATTAATTTATAATATATATATATTGTGTGTATTTAGGCAGCATATTTTCATTCATACACGTTTCATTAAATAATATAGACAAGTGTTGTCTATTTATTTTATGTAAGAAAAAAATTTACATAAAATAAATAGACAACACTTGTCTATATTACTTAATGAAACGTGTATATATATATATATATACATACACTTTTCGTAAGTTAAATTGGGGGATGCTAAGTTCAGAATTAAAAGTATACTTATGGGTTTGTCTGGATTAATTAATGAACATCAAGTCTACGTTAAAATATAAAAATAAGTTCAATGGGTTGAGGTGGGTCGGTAATTATTACATATCAAGAAAACTGATGATTAGACATGTAACGATACTATGGATCCATTTCAGCGACAAAATTATTCTTGGTGTATCCAAGTATGATTTGCTAATTTGTTGAAGTAGACACAAATTTATCACAAACGGATGCTTTTTTTATAAAAGATTAAAAAAATATATAAATATACTCAGGAATCTACTTAAAGCGGCCAATAGGTAAAAATAAAAATGTGGAAAAATCTATATAGGTTGTTAATTATACTGAATAGACAGTAAAATAGGCAATATTTAAGTTGAATAAAACAAATAAATGTTGTGAGAACCATTATATACTAATAGAATAGTGGCTGTACAATTATAATACGGAAGTATGTATGAAACAACTTTTTAACTTTATTTTAAGGTAAAAGGTTGATAATGGCGGCATAGCACCGTTAATTCATTTCTTTAGTTTTTTGTTGTTAGGAAATTTTATAACATGCAATTTTCTTGTAAACATAAGAGATATGGATCATATAAGCTTTTACAGGTTCTAGTTATTTTTAATATTTTCCATTTTCCCTTAGGACTTTTGTTAAGTACCAAAAATATTTAGAAAGGGACGTTCTGTTCCATACGCATTGTTGTTGAAATATGATATGTGTTGATACCACCGAGTTTTAAAGAAATTTTTGGTACTACCTATATAAAATTTTTATCTGTCGGGTTTTCCATCGATGAAGTAGTACTTCGGTAAACAACGGGACCTGTCAGACATCTGTTTTGTAGTGGTGAGTATGAGTATAGATATGCTCTTATTTTGTATTTTTCTTTTTTTGTTGTTAATAGATTCACTTCTTTGCATTTTCAGTTTCATTAGACGCATATATCTGTCGCCTCCTATCTTTTCGTCTCCGAGGAGATTGGTCAGTATTCATTGCCATATAGGAGAATTGATATTTCATAACAGTGGATCACGTGATTTTGTTCTAATGAAATTTTCCGGTTTCTAAATATTTTGCTAAACTTTTAGGAAATCGCTTTTATTATTGAATGCATCTTTGAATTTCACATTTTTCCCGAAGCTAAAAACAGGCGTTTTCGTTATAATCTATGTTTAACCATTTTATCCTTTCCTTTGCTACGTTTTATAGTGGTTCACTCATTACATCTGGCCACCTAACTCTCCAGACTTCAGCCCATTTGATTATTTTGTATGATGTTCAGCAAAACTTCTTGTCACACCAAAGATAACATGAAGGCAAGGCTTATGGCAATCACCTTATACGGTAAAACTGTCCAGAAAAAATACAGGAGATTCAGAGGTCTTTTGAAGGCCGTAGTGAAAACCAATGTTGATTTAATTGAACAAATTTACTCTTTAGTATTTAAAGATATTTTTGTGGAATTTTGGTTAATGGTTTTCTTATATTTATTTCACTGACCAAATCTCTTAGGGTTGCGTATCCATCTTAATCCATCATATAAGCCCTTTTCAGTAATCTTCTGTCTTTCTTCTCACGTATTCCAAGATAGAGTAACTTTTGACGCGTACATTCCGATCGCTTAATATTCAATGGTTGCCCCAATAAACAGTCTTGGGAGAAGATTGTCTGTTCAACGGAAGTTACATACGGGAATAGCAACGTTGCCTCCAATGTTCTGTCACTCTTCCTTATATTCTCTAGTAGCAGAATAATGATTCTCAGAGCAATGGAAGAGTGCACAGAAGTTTTATCTGTTATAAGTGCGGAAGCATGAAGAAGAGTTTCAGTTTCAGTGGAAGGAATTTTAAAGTCGATGTTGATGTCTTCAAAATAGAAAGCGTACCATTTATCCATTTAAAGATTAGCTGCTATTTCTCTGCTTTCAAATGAAAGCAAACAGCAGGGTTGCGTGATTTTGTTTTTATTTTGACGTATTTGTAAATAATTCTTATTGAATTCCTCGTCAAACCGCCATTATATTCTTGTTGGTCGATCCATTTAGGTAATGTTATTTTACCTTTATCAAAACAAGTATTTTATTTATTATCCAATAGCTGCTTGATATCGGAAAACAATATCCATAAAGTCACATAAGTGAAATAATCATTTATCTTATAAAGGTGTGTTTTTGTTAAATCTGTTTAGTTAAACTACGGCATAGGGAGGAGGTTTGAATTAACAGAGATAGAATATTATAGACCAGAGATTTCCGACCTTTTTGGCGTCATCACCCACCATTTATTTTCCATCGCTCACCTGTATAGTAATTACTCAAATGTATACGAAAATTGTTTGGAAAATATTTGTTAGTAGTTAGTAAACTGACTTTATGATGTAGTAAAAAAATAATAAAGGGAGGTAATAAATAAGCGTTATTTGTTACCTCCCTTTATTATTTTTCGGTTGCTGCTATTACTGCCGTATTAAAGAACAGACGAAGGAAAACTTGGCCTTTGAAAACTATGTGTATAATTTAGTTTTATGGTCAAGGTTAATTCTATGGTTAGGGTTAGCGTTGCAAGTTGCTATATAGGAATAAAGTGTCGCTGAGTTTGAACATAGATCGCCAGTGATCAAACATAGGCGATCCCATTATTGAATTAAATGGATAACGTGACCATGTCAGAAACACATAACTAGATTGTAGTGTAATGTCTATTCTATACTCTGTTACTATATAGATCGCTATTTCTACTTCTATTCCTATACGACTGCTATTATCTACTCTATTGACTATTCTATTTCTCTATTCGGATCACTATACGGATTACTATTCCAGCGAGTATTATCAAGAAATTACCATTAGAGCGAGTGATGTTCGAAGGCGTCTGGCACCAGTATTGTTCAACGGCGTTACTATAGTTGTATCTCTGAGTACTAAGTCGTTACTACAACGAGCATTACGAAAGTGGCAACGAGTGTTCGTGGACATAAGTGTTGACAAAAAATGTGTTCATAATTATAAAGTTTTGAAATAAGATACACTACTAGCAAGTATTAAAAATACTGTGAATTTTTTATGTCTAGGAATTATTTGAATGTTAATGACCCTTCCAAAACTATAGTAAATATCAAAACATTCGTTGTTTGGGTCGTTATTTATATCCTATTTAGGAATGTTACTCACTCCCTCCTATTTAGACTCCTGTTTTTATGTGTGTGCGTGTTGTATACAGGTTCTTTGAATATTTGTTTGAATAATGTTTGGGATAGCATATGTTGAAATGCATTTATATACTCTAAATTGTGTAGAGCCCAACCAACATTATCTGTTCAGTTGCTAATTGCCGACCCAACAGTTGAAATCGCCCACCAGCACATGATAAGGTCCAGGTTGAGAAACCCTGCTGAAAACGGAACACATGAGCAAATAAAATTTTTTAAGGACAATGACAACGCAAAGAACACGTTCCCCTAAGATAACAATGTAACAGTTGTAATATATAGTGAGGAAAGAAGAAAGTGGAGATTTTTACATAGGACATATTGAAGACGATATGGACAGAGAGAAACAACGAGTAACATCACTAATGGCATGTATAAAGGAATGGCAGGACAGAAATTGGGAGCAACCTTAAAATGATACACATTGCTGAGAGCTACAAACATAGGAACTTTATTGGAATTTTGGGTACCCTGTAAATACTAGTGAGCTAGCCAAAATGAGTTGACTCATTTTATGGTTCACCAATAGAAGGATTAACCAATCAGAAAGCTCAAAATATTCAATCCGACATGTATAAAGGAAGCCATTTTGTTTTTTCTCCCAAAATATCTTCACTGTCAACCTCTGATATCGAAGACTTAAGGAATTACTTAGCAGCTTCTACTTTCTCCGAATCTTTAGTGCGAACCTCTGATATTGAACACATTACGGACTTCGCTGGATTCTATATTCAGAGACTACGGCAAACATGGTTAACAAACTTGTGGAGAGCCATGATCTTTCACATATGGAAGGTCTAAGAGAAGGATAAAAAGATTCAGTCGTTTCTGAAGTTATATATTACGGTTAATTTTATCGCCTTTCCTAATTTTTGAGATATAAACTTCATATAAACGAATCTATCCACTCGTATTATGTTAACATCTGTCTTCTTTCTGATGAAGTTTAATTCCTGTCATTGTAGAGGGACGTTACATCTGTAATAATTACATATGGTATTCAACAGCAATTATGTTTTTTTAAACATTTAACCCGGAATCAAGGCAATAATGCCACTAAGGCACAAGAGGTTAATCATCATCATCGTCGTCGTCCTCACATTGTAAACGTATGCATTGCCTAAAGTGAAGTGAGAACTATATACAACCCATGTATATAGAAAACCTTTTTTCTTTTACACATAATACAAGACCCTAGAACAATTCAAGCTTAAGAGTTACTGAATGAACATTTCAAAATAGTTAACGTTGAAAGGATTTTTGAGATATAAAAATTTATTTATTCGTTACTTATCAACACTTTTCATATTATTTAAAGCCAGAAAATCTTTTTCTTTTAGATTTTAGGAATCTCTTTTGAGATAATAACGATTTAGTGATAAAAGGTTTATTAATTAAGCTATAACTGGGAGAAAAGTGGATTCATATATTTTCCAAGGGTACTTGTCTGTAAGTATATATATATATATATATATATATATATATATATATATATATATATATATATATAAGAACCTAACTAAAATTCTCCAACTACCAATTCCGAGCCATTATCCATTACGCCACTTGTCACATCGAAGTTTACAGCACCTGCTCTTCTCAAGCGGGTATCCATATAGGTACTGACGAGGCTGACTTTGGCGACCGTACGGAAAGATGTGTTTCGAAGATATATGGCTGTAAGCCACGTAGAAAGTGAGACATGGGCGTTGTGTTTAAAATTCCTTCCTGTGAATCGGATGACTTCAAGGTGTTTCCTTACTTTTAAGAGATGAAGCGTCCATGATTTCTTCCAATGCTCGAAGATAATAAATTCCCTAGAACTGGATATAATGACGAAAGATAAAAATATTAAAGCAATGCCATTCTTCATGATGGAGACTTCAGTCAAACAGCAGATATATTTCTCGAATGGGATATAACAAGAGTAATATATGGTGAATCAATTGGCATTGAAGCATAAGTATGGAAGCCAAGAATTAAAACGAAAAAGAAAGTAATCCAGAACTGCAAATCTTCGAAATATGAATTCTAAGTGTGGGTTGCGCATTGAATCGGGATATTAAGTGTTCATTCATGTACACATATTCACAGGAGGTAATGCTTACACTGATATGCTAATGCTAAGAATTGATCTTACTCCAAGTGACACAAAATTAACTTTGCCGATGAAAAGGCTACAATTCCCGATTCTTCTTGCATTAGCAATGCCAACAAATAAATCTAAGGGTAGATCATTTGATAAAATGATATTGTAACTCTTCCGGCCTGTAATTGACCAAGGACAAATATCTAATGTTCTTCGTAGTAAACGAATCGGTCTCATATAAAATACAGGTAGAGGTTTACAAAGGCTGTGAGAAATTGAGGAATTTAATTTTCTTTACGTCAAATATGGTATTATTGCAGTAAATACAAGGCCAAAGAGCCACTCAATCTAGAAGGTTATTGAATAAGTTTGTTTTAAGGATGTATGAATTGGAGATAGACAATAGTTGACTCTAGAATAGAGTAGGAGTGTAGTGGTCGAGGAAGCATTTTCTCGGGATGCTGTTCCACAAAACGGCGGCTCTGAAGATGAAGGTGCCTGTTTGGTACATCATTCTTGCCATTCGAATATAAAGGTAATGAACCTGTTTCGCAATTGTGTAAACAATTTTAACTCTATCAAATCTTGAAAAAGTAGCTCAAACCGAGATATGGCAAGAATATTGCATTTTGGCTCTGATATGATTCTCGCAAATTTAGAATATAGCGGAAGACTGTAAGGTAAAGACGGTGAAAATAAATTGTCGGTTTCTTGTACCTGACACGAGGAATCGTCCATTTTCCAGCGTCTTTAGATCGTTTGATTTGTATTCTACGGCTTAACAGCCTTTTGCTGGTTATTTAAATCCCCATAATATATTTAGATTTGATTCTTTTTTTAGATAATCATGGTTTAGAGATTCAAGTCTTAGTAATTAATTCATAGCTTGAGAGTAAATTGTGGTTTTCATACATTTTCCAAGAGTATTTACGCCTAAGTAAATATAACGAAACCAAAGGGAACTGGAACACGGCTCTCCGATTAACAATTTCCGAGTCAATATACATTACACCATACGCGCATTCACTATTGAGATTTATTGTAAATTAATACAGTTATGACACAAGGCCGAAAAAGGGGGTCTTTCAACGCGATATAGGCTTAAACCCCCAGCGTCTTTAGCGATGGATCTTATATATGAGTTCCCCTCGAGACCTCAGTTGAATTCAATCCATACAGACACTCAAAGTATTCCACATTGAGAATGTCGTTTATTGTAATCAGTGATGATTCTGTGTGAGCTTGGTGAAGATGAAAAGTTACCAAGTTAATTTAATTACTAACTTTATGTTTTCTTTTCGTTTTTTTTTTAAATTGGCATTTACTACAATTTTCTTGCATTGAAAACGACAAATCTAAGACACTGTTTCTTCACAAATTATGTTTATTTCTTGCTCAGCGTGTATTGGGTTGGGAGTTCTTATGAGATGCAACTATATTGTTAAAAATTAAATTTATTTTATTTTATAAAAGAATCAAGTCAGACAAATTCAAAGTTATCCGTGATATTTTATTAAAAATGATTTATACATACTAAGTCTAGGAAAACTAGAAAAACGACAACATATATCAATTCGGCATTTAATCTCCATCTCAAAGTAACTAGCTTCTGAATCTACGCACCTTATTCAGTGTCGTTTTCATTGGTGGAGGCATTCCTGGATATCTTTTTGGAGGAGAGTGAGATCATCCTCGTCCCATACTGTTGGACCTTCTCAACGTCTCCAAATCTTGTTCCTTTCAAGTAGGATTTGGTTTTTGAAGTGAAAACGTTACAAGGAGTGATATCTGTGGTATACAGTGTTGTCGAACCTGGGGAATGTTAGTATTGGCCAAAAACTGCTGCAGAGGCCATTGTCACTGGTGGAATATCTATGGTATGGTAAAACGACGACACTACACATTTTACATCTAATCATGCTATGAGCAAAAGAATTGAGAGAGATTATTATAACTTGTGTGTATACGTGAGAGATTTCATGGTCAGTCCGTGAAAGCAGCTTCCCTCAGTATAATTTGCATCGTAAGTATAATAATTGCCCCTGATACTTTTTGAACAGAACTCGTATATATATATATATATATATATATATATATATATATATATATATATATATATATATATATATATATATATATATAAAAAGAGAGTAAATGAGAGTAAATGTTAATTATATTATGGAGAAAGTAAGAAGTAAGATATTCTTTGAATATTTTGTTTCAATTTAGTAAATAGTAAGTAAAGTAAGTCTATTTTAGAAACTCGAAATAGCTAATAAAGAAATTTGACTTTTACACTTAACCGCCACTTCCGGGAAAAAAAAATGTTTAATTTTCATAAAATCTGAAATCTTAGAGTAATTCAGTATTTCTATAAAAATCTAATACGACTTAGAATTGTAGTCTGTAGACATTTATTATTTGTTCTGCGAATTTAGAAATCCATCAGTTTTTCTTTACACCCGGTGAAATTACGTATGGCTAGAGGCTTTGTTTCGCGTTGGCGGCTAAAAATAGCTGTTTCCCCGATGTTGGTCTCTCCTACAAATTGAAAATGGTTTCGTCAAGTTCAACATCACTACTTCAATGCTAATACCCACCTCCGAGTAATTTCTAAAGGATGAAGCAAAACAAGCCACAGGAAATGATTGAATAGTAAGTAAGGAAATAAAGAAAGGAAGAAAAGGAAAGAAAAATAAAACAGAAACTAAAACAGGACAATGGACCACGAAGCCGTCCATGCTTTCTGTAATGCAACAAAATCTGTGTAGTGCTAAAGATACGGGACTCTTAAATTTAAATTTAAAATTTATTATTTCTGGCACCTCATATGTCGACATGCACAATAAAATCGACGTCCCTCAATTAACCAGCACGTTATAGTCTTGCTCTTGTTTGTAGATAATAAGCTTTACTGATAATGCTCGAAGATTATTGTTCATCTAGAGACACAAAACGGTATAAATTTATAAGTAAAATTAAAATTTATGAAGCATTTCTATCGCAAAAGAATTATCATCTTCGTATGTTGTATTTCGTACCATTGTGTTACGCATAGATGATTCCCCTGAGGAAAAAAAAAAAATAGTTTGAAAATGTCCGTTCGGAGAGTGAAAATCCTATCATAAAATTTGTTCCATTTTAGCGTTGATTTACCCTCTATTAGTCTGATATATACATCTCGCATTCACTATCTATCTATCTATCTATCTATCTATCTATCTATCTATCTATCTCTCTCTCTCTCTCTCTCTCTATATATATATATATATATATATATATATATATATATATATATATTATTATTGACCCCTCTTTTAAATTAATGCTATGAACGGTTGAATTTATATTCTTTTTTTCTCGTTACATTTATATATATATATATATATATATATATATATATATATAAATGTAACGAGAAAAAAAAATAATTTATATATATATATATATATATATATAATATAAATGTAACGAGAAGAAAAGAATTTATATATATATATATAAATGTAACGAGAAAGAAAAGAAAATTATATATATATATATATATATATATATATATATATATATATATATATATATATATATATATATAAATGTAACGAGAAAGAAAAGAATATACATTCAGTACATTCAGACGTTCATGCCATTAATTTAAAAGAGGGCGTTACATCTGTCTCTCTCTTTTATATATATATATATATATATATATATATATATATATATATATAAATTTAACGAGAAAGAAAAGAATATGAATTCAAACGTTTATAGCATTACTTTAAAAGAAGGATCAATACCTAGAGTAGAGAAACAGTTATTATAAAAATGTTACATACATGTTCCTCTTCGTTCCTCAGCTGCCGAGATGCATTCGTATCGAAACAAAAATGCATCTTTGTCGTGAATACTTCTTTGTCTGCGTGTAGCATGTTTATAATATATATATATATGTATATATATATATTTATATATAATTTATTAGAAAATTATAACATAAATCACTTTAAAAATAGCCATTTTGTTTCAACACTTCTAGAGTCTTATATATATATATATATATATATATAATATTAATTGTTAATTAATAGGAATACTTCCAAAGAAGACATAATCCAAAGAACGCTCAATGTAAGAAGACAGCAAATATAATAAGTTACTCGTCACATCCGGTGAAAAGAGGTGAACCCGTCGGCAATATGTCAACATCTCTCTCTCTCTTTCCTTCCCCTACATTAAAACCTTATTTTAAAATCGAGAGCTCCTCCTCTTATGATTGAAGAACGGTTTTTTTTCGCTTGTGCCTGGATAAATTTAAAATTCATCTATTGTAAAATTATTACCATGTTTTCTAAAGTCTCCGCTTTCATCATTTTATATATATATATATATATATATATATATATATATATATATATATATATAAGAAGAAACAACAGTAACATATATAATCCGTGTTCTTATAGATATTTTTTTATATATATATATATATATATATATATATATATGTATGTATTATACTAAAAACAAAGAGCAGTAAGATATATAATCCGGTGTTCTTATTGAAATTCACTTGAAAATAAAACAGAACTAATGCTTTTAATTTAATTATATAATTAAAGTTGAAATTTTTAGCTTCAGTTTTTGAAACATGTTAATTCCTGTGTAGCGAAGGAAATATTTTTAAATCAGTTACTTTATTGTATATAAATATATATATATGTGTGTGTGTGACACAAAAGTATTTTTAAGGTTCGCTATATTTATGCGTAAAAGTGCTCAGTATGAAAAGCAGAGCGTGTGTAAACGTAAAACTTTGTCGTTGCTTACGTTTTTATTGTATTCCCAAATAGCATCCTGGGAAATACTTAAAAAGGGTCTTACAAAAAATTGGATTTCACAAAGAATCTGCTCATTCTTCGTAAATGTGGTGCCAAATTATAAATCTGTATGCAATCATATTCTTTGTATTTTATCCGTAGGCCGGAAAATATTGACCCGTGAGTATCTCTGCCACAAAAACCACGTCTCCTTTCTTGCCTGGAATATCATCCATTTTTGTCTCTGTCTATTACATCTAAAGGAAAAGTTGTTATTTTATTTTGTTTCTCGCGAGCAAAGATCGCTGCATTTTTTTTGAGTGGATATTTAATAAAAGGGGGAGCAAAATGCTTAGAAAAAAGACGAAAGGCAGACAAACAAAATCGAAATCGGGAACTTTCAGATGTTATATTAAGTGTTTTCCCCGAATGGATTAATGCGCCGACCGGAAGCGAACAATATCATGCCTGGGAGCAGACAAAAGGGAATGTAATAGATATGTGTGAGGCAGTTGAGCGAATAGCTTTCTAAATATACCGTCGGAAAGCCAGAGGTCAGACGCCTTCAAATCCATCCATCGATTTTCTCAGACAATCATATTTAGTGGAGTACAAACAGGAAATTTCGATTAAAAATGCAGACAGAAACACAAATCTGCGTTTGAAGCAGAAACCGATGATAGATATACGAGTCCCCGGGAAAACAAAAGGGAGGTTATAGGTGGAAATCCAAATAACTCATATAACGAAAGCATAAACAGAGTTTGTTTGATCGTGTAAAATTATTTAAATTCTAGTAAACTTTCCTGTATTTACCACTGATGCATCTCTGGTATTTATTAATTAATATATATTTCTTTGCTTTTATTTTATACTATAGATTCAACCAATACAAGGCCTAACTAAAATTAAGAGGGTTATTAATTTAGGGTTTTACAAAGGGAGGTGTTAAGAAGTGAATTTTATCGGGGTATGTATAATATGAAACAGTTCACTCTGGACATAAAAAAACTTTCATATTGATGTGATTGGCCCTCTTCTTTGTGAAATGGAATCCTCACACAAAGAAGAAGCGAACTGAATGAAACACCCTTCTTCACCATTGAATACGAAAGGCGTGAAGACGATTCGCTCGTGTATACGTGACACAGCGGGTCCTATCTATGAGGGTTTGGATTGATAGAAACGGGGCTTATAGCTCATTTGAAAGATTTGACATGAAAATAGCGATAGATTAGTGTTAAGGGGTCCACTCCTTTTTCATACAAGTGGACTCGCCCAGTGTGTACTTGTACTGCTGCCGGTGGATACCCAGAGAGTGACAATGACAGTGATACAGTGAGAGAGTGAGAGTGTGAGGTAACCGCTTTGTAGGAGTCACAGTTGCGAGCACGTAGACCCAGAAGGAAGTCATACTTCGATACTGAATTTCCCAGGCTGTATATATATTATTATTGCTACTAACCGCATTTCTGGATCTACTAACTGTATTACCAATTGTATTATTACATCAATACATTTATTTGCTATATTTCATTCCTGCGTTTGTCATTCATTTGAGACCGGATTTCATCGCGGAATCCACAACAATTAGTGAGAAGCTAGTAACATTTTGTCTGGGGAAACTAGTTGGAGTGTGGCAAATCATTCGCCTTTATTAAATATGCTAATTGCATCTGTATTTCTGAGATGAGGTATTATGTGCACTATTTACATTATTCGGACTATTGTCTTCATCTATGTCGTTATGTTTATCACAAACTTTCGGTCGTTGTATGCTCCGGCCTTCTTCAGGTGGTTGGAATGTCGAACTGAACCCTTTATTTCGCTCAGTGGAGGTAGATTGTTCTAGTTTCACGTGTCATGTCTAATGAATGTCAATTATCTCCTGTTAATTACCGTCTCAAAGTTATCCAAGGCTCTATCCAGGTATTGAACTCACACTCTTTGTGTCCTGTGAGTGGATCTAACTAACGCCTTTAATCCCTGTGCCATGAGTCTTTGAATTAGAACAGTCTACTCCAGTGAGCGAAATAAAGTGTTCAGTTCGACATTCCATCCACCTGAAGAAGGCCGAGGCGTACAACGGCCGGATCGTTGTGATAAACATGGCGACAAACATGAAGACAATAGTCCGAATAATGTAAATAATGTTAATTGCATATATGCTAAGTCCTCAAATTATTTTCGATTATTTTCACTGATCTTAGGATATCTTCAAGTGTGTATTCATGAAAGGTTAATAAATCCGATACAATAGTTCTAAGGGAAATGCTTAGCAAATCTTGTAGCTGAGCCGATGGTAAGTTTATATCAGTCACAATTCTTTCAAATTAAAATTCTTTTTTTAATCTTTCGCTGGACCGTTCCGTGCATCCTGAACCAAAAATCAAATTCTAGCAACGCGCATCCTGATAAATTTATGCCAATGAACCAATTATTTATGTCCCGTGAACCATTAGGGTGATAGAGGCACTAGATTTACTGTTGTCAGGGCAGCAGTATTGTGTCTAGGGCAGTGATTCTCAACATTTTTGCCCAATGCATCCGTTACACCATATGTCAGAATGTCATTTCTCCGCTTTGCAAGTTTGTCCAAGTCAAAAGGTACATTTCAAATGATATGTATGTATTATTGAAAATCTTTATTTTTTAGATATTAATAGACACACATTTATATAGATTAAATTACTAGAGTAGTTTTTATACTGATGACGAGATCCACATTCTAAAATGAAAAAAAACGTAAATAATCCCCACCACTGAAACATTCATATTAATATTTCAAGTCAGTCTTGGAGATTTTCACATTCCAGCAACATAAAAAAAAAATACGTGTGTTGCCGGAAGCGAAATAAATTATGTTCTGACTGCAATGGTAACCTCGAAAATGACCTCCAATCTGTGGTTGACTGGGACAGGAAATGGCTTGTAAACCTTATTGCCTCCAGAACAAAACTGCTCTCCTTTACCCACCACAAAGAACACTCCCTGACTCCCACCAGAATGGCTGATTCCCAACCTCTGAAGAGCGTCTCATTACCCCTGCTTGGTTTCACGCTGTCTAATGACATGATGTGTATTAAATACATTGAATCAATAGTTTCATCTACCGCAAGGAATGTTGGTTCTCTCTGTCGTGCCAGAACATTTTCTCGTCTGAGTCCATCTTTCAAATCTATAAATCAACCATTCGCCCTTGCATGGAATATTGCTGTCATATATGGTCTGGTGCTCCGCTGTACGTATCGAGGTCCTCGGCAAAATCCAGAGACGAATATGAAATATGATAGGTCCTGATCTGGCATCTAGTCAACAATCGCTCTCCCACAGACGTGCTGTGGCCTCCCTCTGTCTCTTTTACAAGCATTTACAAGGCAGCTGTTCTGGCGAGTTACATTCGCTGGTTACCAGACTGCATGAATTTAAGCGAGCTACCAGACTGGCATCTCGGTCCGACCCTTTCACTGTTAAAACGCTTAAATATTTTAAAATCTTCAACTAAAACAGCTTTTTCTCTCGCACTCCCCGCCTGTTGAACTCCGTTCCCCTTAATTGCTTCTCCGATGACTATAATCTTCAAATATTCAAATGCAACGTCAATCGACATCTGACACGCTGAGCTTGTTTCCCGACCTTCTGTGTATCCTTTCCTCAAACATGCCTCTTGTTCTCAATCCTCAGTAACCCTTGGTAATAGTAGCACTCCCGCTTTGCTTGGGCTGAATTGCCTTAAAAAATAAAAAAATAAATCGTCCTTCATTGTTTGAGGGAACCTAGTCTAGTGCATGCTAACCTGTGGCAACCTAAACTTCTTGAAGCTGGTTTTGAATTCAGACTTTTTTCTTCTTCTAGACTGGATGCCACCTCTAAGCAAGAGAATCGGCTCTACCCTGCGATTTAGGGAAAGATGGATTCCTGCCTTTTCAAAGAGCATTAGCGCGACGTGAAGAAACAGTATCGTGTGGGATATGAACTAGATTTACCTTATTCACTTATCTCTCCGATACATATTACTCTTCAGTGTCTTAACCTACAGAGTAATAACGTTCAGATTTTAAGCATTTTTTTTAATACAGCATATTTTTATATTTCTTCGTAACATTGATATTTATATTACTAGCATCTCATTGGAGGACTTTAAATCATCTTAAATTATGTATTTAACCAATCATTGTTTACATTGATGCAAACGTTTCGACCGTTACTTTATATCAAATATTTTATTTATATATATTTAAAGCTTTCTTATTCAGTCTTTAAATTAATGATTCTGACTTTCTATAACCTTAAATGATCGTAAATTCTGTTTTTCCTAAAGAAAACATTTTCAGTTTTGATTGCATAAATATTTCAAGACAGCTTTGTGTTATGTTCCAAGTCCTTGTACCACGATGATGGTCCAAGGTAGAACCAATAAAGAAGAACTCGAACACGGATATGGAATAACACAGATATATTACAAACAGGAATATATACAGAGAAGTAGAAAATGTTAGTACGAACAATCAGGTTTAGTAGGGAGAACAATGTAGTCTCGACCAGTATCACTCTTCCAATGTCTTGTAGTAATTGTCTGGATGCGACTCTGTTTCGGACTGCCTCTGACTCGACTGACTGACTCGCTCGCTCTGACTGACTGACTGACAGACTCCTGACGGACCTCACTCCAGACTTCAGACTAAACTTTTCCGCTTCCTCTTGAGGCGCAGTATTTTTTACGTATGGAATAGTTATTAAGGGTAAGATCTTTGGAGATTTTCGCATTTTAACAACATAAAAATGGATGTTGTCGGAAGCGAAATAAATGATATTCTAAAATTGGCAAATCTCGAAGATTCTTAAAGTTTTTTTTTCTGAATTTGTTCGACGATAATGAATATTAAACCACGAGAAAATTATCATTTTAATTCCAATTACAGTACGACTTTCAAACGGGCCTGTTGCTCATTGAAATATTGAGCAGTAGAGATGTGTACAGCGTCCTGCAGTACAGCCTCCTGCAATTTGCATTAATGAAGGATTAATTAAAGAAGAAGATCACAGTCTAGCAGATCTCACTTACAGTTGAGACGTTAAAGTAATTTTGAGGATCCAGCGATGAATTTCTGCTTGATTCTCGTAAAACATTTTTATCGCTATTAGCTATCATTTTTATTCCCTGTACAGTGTGTCTTTTAAACGGGCCAAATGCTCCAAAGAAATTTATACTGTAAACATTTATTCCTCCGCAGTTTGCATTAAATAATTACTTTTGAATTCAACTAAACACAGTGAATTGATTTGGATCTAACATATTCGGTTTGCGTTTGAGATATTAAAATAGCTATTGGATCAAGACATGTTTTTCTTCATTATCGGCTTTCATAAAAGAAAAAAAATCTTTTGATCGACGTTCACTTTCTACGTCTTCTAAAACCATTTCTTTGTGTAGAAGGAGAAACGAAAGACGAGTAATGAAACGTTAACCGATTATCGTTAATCTACATTGAAGTGGAAGACATTTTGCTGGCTTTCAAGTTCTTTTGGGTTTCGTAAACGACATACTGAAGCTGAAGGGCGATACAAACAACAAAGACATGAATAAAACTATTTTTAAGATTACCCTAAACAAATAATTACGTTCCTACCTTATGTCTCCACCGGACATTGGTATTAACACGTAATTAAACATTAAATGTATAAACATTAACGCAGCTATTTGTATAATTCTCGCTAAAGGGACTATTAATTTCACGCAGAAGAGATATGCGTGATAATCGTCATCTTCCAGAAGAGATATACCAGAAAGAGAGGAAGAGGGGGGGTAATTGAGTGAGACAGCGTAAATGGAAATGGAATTACGGGTTCATATAAATATGAGGGTAGATGTCTTGATGATTTTAACACACGCAGCACATATCAATAACGAGAAAGCAGAGAAAGCAAGGAGCAATCTACGAGATAATTTGTCGTAAAGGAACAAACACACACACACACACACATATATATATTATAAATTAACTGATAGAAAATATGGTTTTTCGCTACACAGTAATAACCGTGTTTCAAAAATGGAAGCTAAAAACTTTAAATTTAATTATATAATTGAATTAAAAGCATTAGTTCCGTTTCATTTTCAAGTGAATATTGGAATATTTATGCTCTGTAAATTTACATTGAGCAGTATTTTGTAAAAAAAAAACATATCAATAAGAACACCGTATTGTATATCTTAATGTTCTTTCTTTATATATATATATATATATATATATATATATAGGATAGTTAAATAGACATGGAAGAGTATAGGGAGGGATTAATTTCATATCTCTCTCAAGTATACTTTATATTGTGGTAGGAGGAGTGACCAGACCTTGACCTATTTAGATGGTTAACTTAACGGAAGCGATATATTCTCTTTACTTCTCTCTCCCTCTTCTTTTTCCTTTTCTTTTCTGCCTACTCCTCTCCCATTTTTATATATCACTAAGTATGATTGAGAGAGATATGAAATTAATCCCTCCCTATACTCTGCCATGGCTCTTTAACTACCCACTTACAATCTCTGTTAAATTACAAAAATTTACACTACCCACCAATTTTAATTTCATTTTTCGTTTCATTTCAGTTTTGGAAGTGCTATCTGATGATCCGGCGTCCTTTAAAAGGACTCTGGTGAAATAAATTATTATAATGGTATCTTAAACTGGTCTGTTTTTTTTTTATTTATATATATATATATATATATATATATATATATATATATATTGTGCAGTTTAATTTATATTACAATGAATCATTCATACAAAAAGTAAATTAGTAAAGTTAATGATATAAAATGGCGAAATCACTTCGTTAACTAAATTTTAAAGATGCATTAACTCATTAATCGTTCGATGAATGATATGATCCTAGTTTTTCAAAATTATAAACTGTATTGGGTCTTCTTTAAATATGCAAGTACTTTCGACGGTTCTTCCGGTCATCATCAGACATGGACATTTTTTTTTGTTTTTGGTAAAATTCAGGTAGCATCCGTGTCGAAAAGTATAATCAGTGTCTATCGAGCAGTCATTCTCACCACACTTCTTTATGGGTCAGAATCGTGGACGCCATACAGTACATTATTTACCTTATTCGAACTATTATCCTCATCTTTGTCGCCATATTTATTACAACGTTTCGGCCGTTGTACGCTCCGGCCTTCTCAAGGACACATGACACAGTGGATAAAGGCGTTAGTTAGATCCAGTGACAGGACCCAAAGAGTATTAGTTCAATACCCGGTTAAGAACGTTCAGATGGAAATTAGCAGGAGATAACTGATAACTGACATCCATTATACATGACACGTGGAACTAGAACAGTCTACCCCAGTGAGCAAAATAAAGGGTTCAGTTCGACATTCCAACCACCTGAAGAAGGTCGGAGCGTACAACGGCCGAAACGTTGTAATAAATATTGCGACAAAGATAAGGACAATAATCCGAATAATGTAAATAATGTACATAATACCTCATCTCAGAAACATAGACAGATGCCATACAGGATGCACATGAATCAACTTTATGTTTTTTTCTGAACGCTGTTCTTCGCTCAATATGCGGTTATACACGGCAGGACAAAATCTCTAATCCTGATCTTTTCATCAAATGTGGCGTCGGTGGTATTGAATCATTTCTGATGCAATATAAGATGGGCTGGCCATGTCATCAGAATGAGTGATGATCGGATGCCGAAAATCCTCATGTATAGCCAACTATTTCATGGTAAACGTAATGTAAGCCGTCCTTGATTACGCTTCATCGACAAACTTAAATACAATTTCGAAGGTGCAAACATCCCTATAGAGGAGTTCTACATTGCTGTTGAAAACCGAGCAAGCTGGTGAAACACCTGCCACCGAGGCATAAATAAATTTGAAATGAAATTGTCTCAAGCATTTGAGAGAATTACGAACCAACACTAAATCTCGGGGCTAATACATCAGTCCATATGACAGTCAACCCTTCAGCATGACCGTCGTGTGGACTTATATGCAAATATCGTGAAGGATTGTGGTCTAATACGAACCATAAACATAAAAACTGAACTGAAAGACACTCATATGTTGAAAACGATGTAACGTGAGAGTCCCTCATTTTACATATATATATATATATGTGTGTGTGTGTTTGTGTGTGTGTGTGTGTGTGTAAATATTTTAAGACGTCTCCTTGGTTGGAAAAGGCGTCCTGCTTTCCAAGTATGTCTGCAATGGTGGAAAGGAAAAAGGCGGAAGAAACGGGTGTAATGGGTAATGTGACCCGTGTCTAAATTAATCCTCCTCTCAATACCCCAATAGGTTGTGGCTCTCAGGTATTTATACGCCTCTGCCTCTTAGGTCCTCGTTTTTTCATTAAAGGACGCCTTTTCCAACCAAGGAGACGTCTTAAAATATTATCATTTAATGAAAACGAGGACTTAAAAGGCAGAGGCGTATAAATAGCCCCGAGAGCCACAACCTATTGGGGGTATTGAGAGGAGGATTAATTTAGATACGGATCCCATTACCTATTACACCCGTTTCTTCCGCATTTTAGGTTTTCCACCATTGCAGACATATATATATGTGGGGGGGGGCTTGCGTATATCTGTTTGTGGATACAAACTATGACAGAAGTTTAGATGTATAATAAGAATGTGCTGCTAAATTTCTGCGCTCGATTGACCATATATGTATATATCCCTGAGATGAGGTATTAAGATTACTCGTATTATTTACATTATTCGAACTGTTATCCTCATCATCATTGCAATATTCACAACGTTAAGGAAAGACAGCAAGAACATCGTAAAGCAGTAACACATAGGGAAATAGAAAATAATCAAGCGCAACTGGCCACATATGGAGGTCAAAGGGAGATAACCGCCCCCTGCGGGATGTGGTTGAAGTAATAGACAAAGACCATTATTGGAAAATACAAAAACTTAAGGAATCAGCCCGTATGCTAGGCCAAACAAATCTCCTGCGCCGACCAAGCATAGAAATGAATACAATATAGGAACCAGTAATAAGGAATGCTAGAGAAAAGCAATGAGTATCAACAAAAGTTGCAAAATAAGTTCTGGTAAAAAATGCTATAATGATAACAACAAATTGCAATATGAGCACTGCTAATAATGTCTGCTGAGACGTTAGCTTTATAAGTCACAGAAATTCATACCTTGATGTCATCAAAGACACATAGCCCAGTGGATATAAATATTGGTTAGATCCAGTGAGTAGACCCAAAGAGTTGCGAGTTCAATACCAGGCCACAGAATTTGCAGAGTTGATTTAGAGGGCAAAATGACACGTGGAAATAGAACAATCTAGGCGGACAAAATAAATGGTTCATATAACTTGAAGAAGGTGTGAGCGCATAACGACCGAAGCGTTGTGAATATGGCATTCAAGATGAGTATAATAGTTCGAATAATACAAGTAATATATATATATATATATATATATATATACTACATATCAATGAACGGTTCTTTATTTGACATAAAAATGTCTGTTTTTTCATCCTGTTTACTTACTTCCAGACATAAGTCTGATAACCAATGACAATAATGATAATTATCTTGCAGAATCCTCGGATTAGTTCCGTTGATAAATGAAATGTTTTAAACTTGGTTGCTTGTCCGACTGCATAAATCTTTTTTACAAGAGTTCAAGTCCAGTTTATAGTCGTCAACGAAAGCACAGCCTTATTGAATCTGCTAATAGTTTTCATTCTCCCTTCCCAAAACTAATTAGCGTCAATTTCAACAATGAAAGAAAAAAATACAAATAAAGGAACCAATTGTCTTTCTTTTTTTTTATACATTTGACGGAATTGAAACTTGCTCTTTGAAAGAAATTTTCTTCATAATTTTAGAAAAGAAATCCATTAAAGAAACGTGTAATTTGGAAATGCTCTGTATGAAGGGGGGAATAACGCGAGAGAATAAAAAAAAAAACAGACGGAACAAACCGAAACGACCAAGTCAGCCCTTAGCAATTAGATTCGTTTCTTTGTTTCCTGGTGACAATCACCAATTAGTTGAAAAAACAGATGCGCTCAGAATCATAAGCCCAATTCCGTTATGATTGTGCTTTTAAAATGCCAATGTCACGTTCAAGAATATAAAAAAACAAGGCAATTCTAAATAAAAAAGGCAATAAAAGTTGCTTTTAAATTTATTCGAATTCTACAATCGACCTTATTGAAATTTATTTCAAAACGATAAGGTGGAATAATGAGAGTGAGTTTGCTCACAAAAACATCTTTGAAATACACATTTGTATCTTTTGGCGTTTTTCTACCTATTTCTCAGCAATATTAAATTATAGAATATAAATAATTTTGCTCAATTTATGTATTATTTTTACTTAAAATAAACTTTCTGTAGCAATGTCAATATGATTCTTTGTCGTAGATATTGGGACAATTCATCTATCTTTATGGATACTGCAGTATTTAAAATATGTACTTTGAGCCTTTAATTTACGATTTATCTGCAGGAAATGTTTGTAAATGCATCCTTGGTGATATTTTAATACATATTTGCATGTTGTGTAGAGTTTCTCTGATATCAGTTCTTACCACACAAGATTTTTCACTGTAGTGAAATCATATACGGGGTGGTAATGGGGAGGCTGGCTATTCGTTCCTCATCCTCAACTATTAGACTCTCATACTTCGCAATCTATGCAAGAGTCCTCCATCTCTCTCTCTCCTTCTCCTTCTTCTCTCTCTCTCTCTCTCTCTCTCTCTATATATATATATATATATATATATATATATATATATATATAGATAATATTAGTTGGTAAAATATTGTAATCTGGTCATATTTTATCTGAACATGGAATCATATCAAAGAGAGAAAAATATTTAGCTATATATATACATGACGTTAGATTAACCACTATTACATACTTTTTATATTTGTATATAAAATATATATAATATATATATATATATAATGTAATAATGTAAATAGGACAGAGTCATATATCTAAAATATATAAATATATATACATAAGGATACACATAATAAAAAGGCAATGTTAAACACTAATATTCTAATATTCCATGGTCATAAGTTATTCCATTGGAATCGTAAATACGATCAATTCATCAGACCTAAAATTCAAAATTTCTGTTTTTTTTTTGAATTTGTAGGTCTGATGAATTGGATCGTATTTATGACCATGGAATATATATATATATATATATATATATATATATATATATATATGGGGTGTATTAAATCCAGCATCTTTGGTTGAATAATCCAGACGTATTATGACAATTTTTATTTTAATGCTCTCAAATTCACGGCTCAATTTCTTCATGATGTTATTAAACTAATGAAGAAAGGCGTCGTAGTCTTTTTTTTTTCTCGTTTCTTTTATTTTTCCAACTACATTAAAACTCATCGAACATCATCTTCAGATGAATTGCTAAGACCAAAAATATCATGTAATTGATAGTTGCGATTTTTTTGTAAATGCGCATGAAACGCGCAATGTTAATACAAGGGAGGCAACAAAATTTATATTTATTTTCTTAATCACGCACATATATATATATATATATATATATATATATATGTGTGTGTGTGTGTGTGTGTGTGTGTGTGTGTGTGATGTGTATGTGAGTGTGTGTGTGTGTGTATATATACATAAAATAATTTTAACAATTTTCCAAATCTCAATATATAGAGCTATTAAACAACAAAAGCAAAAACAATAACAACAAAATAACAGCCATTCCAGGTAAAAGATCATTAGCACATCATTAACTCCCATAACGCTTGAATCTATTGCTCTGCAAAATCTACCTTGGGTAACAAAACTGAAAACAGTTTTACTGAACCTTGCAAAACACTTTAAAATTAATACCGTTTCCAGTTTACTCTTTAGAAGAAATTGATAATATTTTATAGCATCACTCAAATTATTAGCAGATACATACTAATAGATCAAAGGAAATAAATAATGTTTGGATGATCAGCCGTTCGTGATGAAATAGAAATAAAAAAATACCTGGTTAATCCTCTGTTTTGAATGTCGAAGCTATAGCCATAGACTTAGCTTAAGGTATTGTAGCAATGAGCCTAGCACCATCTTAGTTTATATATATATATATATATATATATATATATATATATATTTGTGTGTATGCGTGTGTGTGTCTGTGTGGGTGTGAGTGTAAACTAATTTATATATTAACATATAAACATAAACTAATAATACTTGGAGCTATCTATATTAAAATATTGAATCCAACCTTTAATTATGAATACTGCAAAAATATTTTAAAATGTTTGCAGTAGATAGTTTGTAGCTTTTAACTCATAGTTTTAAATATTTAGATTTCAATAACATAGTAACCTCCTTTGACGTTTTCACACATGTCAACATGATAAAATTTTAAAATTTTACAGTACAAATCCTTAGCGTTTTTCACTACACACTTAAATGTTAATTTTCAGATAATCACAACAATTTTGATTTAGAAAAATTATATATATATATATATATATATATATATAATTTTTATATATATATATATATATATATATATATATATATATGTGTGTGTGTGTGTGTGTGTGTGTGTGTGTGTGTATGTATCCTGATATATATGTAATCCTGGATGGTATGATCGCGAAGGGGTTGGTTCCGTACGATATTGATATAGCTGCACTCTCTGAAAATACAGGTATTGGAGAGGATTATCTGAGATAATCTTGGTCTGATTACACTTACTTTTGAATGGGGAATTCTAAGTGAAATAAACAAAAGCGGTGTGTTGGTTTTGTCATTCGTACTGAGTTAACCAAGCAATTTGAAAGGACTCAAGGCATTAGTGATAGAACCATTTTCCTGAGATTACCTTTGTCTTGCAACCGTTACAGGCTTTTCTATTTATGCACCAAATCTCACCATTTTTCGGTAAGGATCACGATACATGAAAGGCATTGTGAAAATACGTTCTTGAAAAAAATTGAATTGTAATAACTTACACCTCCAGTTTTAGAACTCAGTTGGAACTATTCATGTGCAAATCGTTTTACCATTAACATATTGCCGATAGGGTTACATGAATTCAAATCAAAGATCGAAAAATGGACATTTTACGATAAACGATCTAAACCGGATTTAAGCACCAAGTCTTGCATGGTGCTGAATGGGGGACGTACCATAAGTTGGCATGTGACAATATGTAACTCCACATCGAATATAAAATTTATATAATGGGACAAGGATTCCTAAACGTATCGATGTTTCGATGTTATCATCTAAAGATCGTGAACAACGTCGATTGATTAATGCAATTATGAAATTTTAGTGAGAAACAAAAATAAAATACTATCTTGGTATTGACTAATTTTTTTTTTATGCTACAAGTCTATACAATCATACATAAACGCATACATTCACGCATAGATATGTTGTTATGGTCCAGGTTAGGACCAAGGAAGAACAACACGAACACAAGAGTAGAAATAACGAAGGTATATTACACGAAATAATAATACAAGATGTGGAAGGTGTTAGTATGACTGTCAGTCTGGTTTGGAGTGAACTACTATCGGCTCGACTCGATTCGGTATCTACCCCCCCCCAACGAGGGTTGCATGTGGCACAAAGCCAAGTTTAACGTGGGTTTCCCGAGCCCGTAGATTGAGAAAACCCGATCCTGATCCTGTTTATATAGGATCGGGTTGGTCAACCTCCCCGAACGAGACTCTGCCCTTCGGCGGAGCCGCGTCCAGGTTCCTCACTGCTTAGAGGCAGAGAGTTCGACCGTCAAGCCGAGCTTCTCGGCTTGATTCAGTATCTAGCCACCCTCCCACGAGGGTTTCATGTGGCACAAGGCCGAGTTTAACGTGGGTTTCCTGAGCCCGTAGGCTCGGCCAAAAAAATGCCCGTAGAACCCGTATAAATGGAATCGGGTTAGTCAACCTCCCCGAATGAGACTCTGGCCGTCGGCGGAGCCTCGTCCGGGTTCCTCTCTCCTCAGAATTAGAGAGTTCGCCCGTCAAGACGAGAAGCTCGGCTATGATAAGTTCTATGATAACAGTTTATATACTCGCACTTCTCGCTAATGGAACTCCCGTCCATCTCCAGGCTTTTCAGCTATCTTTAATCTGCAAAAAATTAAATGCAATGTTAATCACTATCTATTATTCTCTGGTTACACTTTTCGCTTCACGTTCATTATTAATGTTTCTGTTTCTAATTCATCTACAAACAGTAACCCTTTGTGTCTTAGTGGCTTTAATACGTTACATAGAATGAATTTATTTTTAACCATTTCACTCCAAACAAGGCGGTAATGCAAGGGGCAACAGAGAGTGTTATTGAAAGAGAACAATGACTATAGAGAGGGTTGCGGAAATGAGAAAAATGAGAAAAAATGAGATTAAAGAAGACAGAAAACGGCGATTGACGTTGCATTTAAATGGTTGAAGATTGTATTTATCAGGGATGCAAGGAAACAGAAGAGAGTCCCGCAGGTAAGAAGTGAAAAAAAAAAGAAACTTTTCGATTAAAAATGGCGGTTGCTTTTAGCTATTTCAATAGTAAAAGATATCATGCTTAAATCCATGCATTCAGGGCACCAGGGAAAAAAAAAAGCTGGTCAGAGCAATTGCCATGCAAATATATCTAAGAAAGACAGGCTGTTCTGGACTAAAATTTGTGTAATTTTCCTTTCTTAATCCCTTTCAAGATACATTTTATCCTGTATTCTTAACATTTAAGAGCAAACAGCTATCAACTTTTGCGGATATTCTGATTCCAATAAGTTTTTGTGTAAAATGACATCTGGTTCTGATTAGCAGGCAAATCATATGAAGATTGTTTTGAAACACGCAATACGAGGGTCGCTCTAAAGACCTTTCCCCTTATAATATTATGTGGGACAATAACGTCAGGCGCAAATGTTGTTTATATAGAGGTAAATATTGAATCTTCCTGCCAACAAGCTATCATACTTCGATTGTTATGGATATCAGACCAGTCTTGCCAATTTAGCATTGATAAGGTCTTGCATTGATGTCTTCCACGTAGAAAACGTTAACTTGTTGTATATTTATGGGCGCAAAACAGACTGAATTAATTCTTGTGGGCACAAAACAGTGGAGTCATTTATAGTTATGTAGTGGACAGAAGTTAACACGCGGGTTTTGTAGTTAGCAATTCGAAAGGAGAAATCGGCGAGTCGAGTTCGAATTTCAGTAGTATTAGTTACGTTCAATTCTTTCGCAAATATTGTTTGCAAACCATCATGTCCCCATTCTAGCTGTGATTTTAATATAAGAGAAGACCGATTTATCTAGCCGTGACTGGTAATCAGTCTAGGAGAAAGACAGCTGAATTGAAAAAAATCTATATAACGCTGACAAGGATCATACATGAGGGCTTTTGTAATTTATCTTTTGTAATCTCTAGCGTACTCGTAATTTTTAGTTGGTAACTTTTTGATTATTTTTTCTCCTTCTCAATACTCTCATAGTGTAGCACAGAGTCGTTTTGTCTTCTTCGGGGTATTCTGTTACTCCACCTGACAAACGAAGATCAGTTTTCATGATTTCTTTTCTATGGTGGATTCTCCCGTCGTATTCGATGTATGAGTGACAAGCAACCGATAGACATATATGATTATAGTGGTAAAGACTTTATGCAGAACCAACCATAGTTTTTGAAGAGACCAAATACAGAGACCTGGTGCACCAAACGAGCCTCCGCCGATTTTGAATTCAGAGTTGTCCTTCTCCTAGATCAGTTGCCTTGGATGGTAACTAGTCTAGGAGAAGGTCTATCCTGCTATTTACCTATAGCTTAGAGGGGGAGAAGAGATTTCATAACTTTCCCAAGTGTATTGGAACGTAAGTGAATATAATGGATTCGGCTGGATTTCGAACTCGGCTCTCTGATTTTTCAATCCGTGACGCTGTCCATTACTCCTCTTCTTTTCTATATATTTAATATAAATATATATTTATATGTATATGTGCCTGTGTATTGTATAAATACAGAATCAGAGACGACTATCTCTATCTATAAAAGGCAGGATGTGTGTCTATGTGTGTGTGTGTGTGTAACGAATGTATGGCCGCAATTTTCGACGGATTTGCACCAAAATTTACAGGCACATGCTCCAAGTTAGTGAAAAGTCCAAGACCGACTTTGCATTTCCCAACTCCCATCGATAGTGGGAATAATCGATTTTTTCATACTTCTACGGCAGTTTTCATGTAGTTTGCAGCCATTTTCTACTGGCCAGAGTGAGAGCCTATAGCTGGCTGCCACGAATAGTCAGGAAGATTCTATTGGCTAGTGTGAGAGCCAACAGAATGTTAACTGGTATGGTAGCTTGCAAAAAAATCGATAGCTGCATTCGTCACAAGTGGGAAAAATTTAAATCTGCATGGCACTTTACTCCAATTGGCTCATTCGCCTGATTAAACTCAACGTTGATTCTGATTCTGCAGAACTGGGTTGGGTGTGAAAAAGTATTTGTTGTTAACATTCTTTTTTCATTCGGTTTTTCCAGTTACGAGTCCTTTTTTTAAAGCTGATCGTTTTGTGTTCATTTTGTTTAGTTCTTTTTCGTAACAGATTTAATGTTTAGTATATTGCTTAGAAAAAATTCGCAGTGTGAGATAGGCAAGAAGTAAGGCATGTAGCAACATCAGCACGGCAAAGGGCACTCTTTTAAAGGCAAGGAAGGGCAAAAATATTTTAAGTCAAGTGATAGCAAATTGCTGTATGAGTCGTACGATTTTTGAATCAATCACGGGCAACGCCGGGCCATGCTGCTAGTCTATCTATCTATCTATCTATCTATCTATCTATCTATCTATCTATCTATCTATCTGTGTGAGTGTGTGTATGCGTGTGTGCTAAGCAGCGTATCTTCATTTAGGCATGTTTGGTTGAATAATGAGGGCATATTATGTCTATTTTATTTTAATCCTCTCGAACTCCCTGATCGACTTCTTAAGTCCTGTAATTATGAGTTTGGCTAATGTAATATTATTAGCGAATGTAGTTTCTTTCTATTTATGGAAATATATTGCCGATATGATTTTATGAATGAAACTTGTCTATTATCGTGTAGGTGTGTTTCACCTAAAATTTCCAATATATTTTATGCAACAGATTTATTATAAATTTAATTGCAATGAATACATTTTCAGTTCAAATTTTCGATTTAATGTATATTCTAAATAATATTAGTCCGTTATATCCTTTTATTTCAGCAGTACAATATTTTCCATAATTCTAATATTATGAGCATGTTTTTATTGCGGTCTGTGAAAACTCCAGATGTCTATCCATTTTCGGAGATAAGGGGTGACTAACGCAAGATTAAAAGCTCTTGGCGCTAGGAATTAATTGTTTCGTGGGATTATAGACTGTATGATCTCAACTGAAATCGAATATTATTTTAAAAAAAAATGTTTTAGAAATTGCAAAAACAATGTGCACATTCCCTTGCTAGTGCATCCCTAAGCATTGGCAGCGTTCAGTTGCTTCATTATGGAAAATTACTTCCGGTGGTCCGCTTCATCGTTGACAATATAAGTAAAACGGTTGTAGGGATACCGAAGGAAATTATCACCGTTTTGTCGTGAGCAGTAGACTGATGTATTAAGGGGCGCTCGAGTTCTTTCCTTTTTTTTCTATTCATATTTACACAGATATATATATATATATATATATATATATATATATATATATATATATATCTGTGTAAAAATATATAGAAAAACACGAAAAGAACTATATATATATATATATATCTGTGTAAAATATATAGAAAACACGAAAGAACTATATATATATATATATATATATATATATATATATATATATATATATATATATATCTATGTAAATATATAGAAAACAGGAAAGAACTATATATATATATATATATCTATATATCTGTGTAAAAATATAAATAGAAAACATATAATATATATATATATATATATATATATATATATCTGTGTAAAAATATATAGAAAACACGAAAGAACTATATATATATATATATATATATATATATATATATATATATAAAATATATAGAAAACAGGAAAGAAAGAACTATATATATATATATATATATATATATATCTGTGTAAAATATATAGAAAACAGGAAAGAACTATATATATATATATATATATATATATCTGTGTAAAATATATAGAAAACAGGAAAGAACCATATATATATATATATATATATATATATATAAAATATATAGAAAATAGGAAAGAACCATATATATATATATATATATATATATGTGTAAAATATATAGAAAATAGGAAAGAACTCGTTAGGTAAATAATCCAAAGTTCTTTAGTATTTTGTTATTATTTAAAAAAATAGTGCTCGATTCAAAAGTAGAGCATAAAAATAATTATTTATTTAAAAATTATGTATCGATGGAATCATTTTTTTTAAATAAATATATATATATATATATATATATATATATATATATATATAGCTTTAAACGAGATTATTAGTGGATGCCCTATATTTGGTTAGACCCTTCTTTAAAACGTATATTTATGTTAGCCTACCGAAGTGAATACTCGAGAAATCGTAAAAAATAAAAAAAATATTCGAAACTGGCAGGGTTCGAACCTGTGTCTTCTATGCAGGAGAATAGTGCTTTTTATATGTGCTTTTAACCGACTCAGACACAGAAGGCGTCAAAGTTAAAGCAAGGCCTAATACAGCGTTTAAGTACAATGATTCTCGTTCTAGATTCTCAAAATTTACATATTTGCTTATTTTCTTACCCGCAATGTAAATAAACAATTTCTACACAGTTCTTTGGAGACCCATTTTTATATTGACCAGACTTGACGTTGCTTACCTTCGGTGATCGTACGAGAACCGGTATTTCCACGTGATATAATAGTAAGCCTATTGTGTGTGTACATGGTTGAATGGTTAGTAGATATTACGACATAGCAGCCCTTATCGGATTGTTTTATATCGAATTCGATTTTCTATACTGGAGTTCATAGCTAGACATAGTTCGTGTTTGTTTATACTTTACTCAATCGGTAGAACATAGGTCAAAAGGGTTATACAACTGCCTATATATAGACATAGGTCTGTTTTGTTTATATGTGAGTCTGTAGGTAGCCATAGGTCACTTAGATTAATAATTCGCTAGGTAGGCAGAAATTTTCATCGTGTTTATTCACCAGCCTAGAATTCATATTGAATGTCGGAGTTTTGTAGAATAAGCCGTCTTTCATTATAAGATCAGTTTGTTAATTTATTTCAGTTAAACAAAATCTGGTTTAATTATGATAGGACGCTAACTTGGATGTTGATCGTTCCTGGAAATATCAGTTATGAAGCAGCACCCGACTATACACTAAATAGCGTGATTCAACATGGCGATTTGTGAAAATGGTTGCAGATGATTGGTCTTTTTTTCAGTCACACTCAAAAACGCGTGTATTGTCATGCATTAATCACAACCTTGTGTTATAATCACTATCGTAAATCTACTACAAAGTATGTGCGATGTTATGACATTAACCGTTGTATACACCTATGTATATATATATGTATGTTGGATATCGTATATCGGCGAGTCGATTTTAATTCTGACTGAGGCTTTGCGTCAGCTTTTGTCGGATTTATCTTGGGAAATGTATAAATCCGTATCTTCTCCTCTCAGCTGTGGGTTACATAGCAAGGAAAATTGGGTTTTCTTGTTTTGGATTGTGGACTGTTTAACGGAACGATATATTTGTAAATCAAAACCAGTTGACCGAAGGACTAGTAAGTCTACTCTCTAAAATATATTAACTCCTGAAACCACAGATACACTACCCAGTGTCACGTGAATGAGGTTCTTTACGCCAGATTTAAGCAGACTTAAGCGGTTTGA
>CAHIKZ030003217.1:512500-587500 GCA_903632075.3 Acanthosepion pharaonis
ATATATATATATACACTGTTATTATAATATAAAATATTATTTTTATGCCATTAGACATTTGGACTGTTTTATTTATTTGATATCTTTAACTGTTTTAGAGTGAGATTAGACTTTTTAATTAAATAATAGAGTCCTACTAATTAACCCATAGCTGAGGGAAGAAGAGGTTGATGCAAATGTATTTATGCGTAAGTGAGTACAAAAGAACCAACTATCTGATTTCTATTACCGTTATATCACACGTACATCAATACTTACAGCACATGTTACTCCCAAAAGGTCACCCGCCTTAGTACTGATATAGCTCAACATTGCTTAAATCCGATAATCGTACGAGAACGGTTTTTTTTTTTTACCTGATATGGCCGTAAGCCTTTAATATTATGGAATGGACTTCAGCTTGCTGACATGAAAGATGTCTTAAAGCAAAAGTATTCCAAGAAGTCTTCGCCTGATTACGTAAACTTTAGGTATTAGAACGCAAAGTTAGACAAAGATAGTTATCCTAAAATGGCCTATTGTATTAAAGCATTTTAAGATCACTATGCCTTGAAAATCAGTATTCGAAATCCCAGTATTACCTAGGCTCGAACAACGTCATCTGACTCCATTGAGGAATAAACTACTATCTTGTTTGCAAATTAGGTTAGGAAAACCCTCACAAAGCTTTCCCTTTAACTGAAATAGTTGTCGACAGTTTTAATCGCTTATTTATTAAAATCTCGAAATGTTATGCAAGGTTCTATTAAACATAAATAAATGAATGCACAAATAAAGACTTCCATAGTTACATACAACCTCATTATGTAACGCTGGGAAATTGATAGGACAGCGTATTTGACATTTCAGTCTGCGCCCTTCAAACAGTTTAATAGCGTTGTTGGTGTGAGAGATCCTATCAAGCCAGTAATAAGGTAATTGTGCGTAATCAGGTTGTTCCAAAAGGTCATATGATCGACATTCCTTGGCTTCCAGTGAGATGCGTGAGCTGGAACAGTACAATACACTTAAAATACGTAGAACCGGTTACATTTCGGTCTCTAAAGGAACTGAGGAACTCTTTAATGCTCGGTATAAGACTGGAATCCATTCCTGCATATGTCGATTCGATAAGATGCACGTATGAAGAATTGTTTTTTTTTAACTCGATTTTCAGATCCGATTACTAATAATATATCACTAACATATACTTTTTGTCCCTATTCTTCATATATAGTTTATTTCTCTCTTCTTTCTTTTTATAAATCTATTTCCTTAACAATCTAAAAAAAAAAAACGCGAATTCTTCAATGGGGAAATACAAGAACTTTGGTTGATTGAGTGATTTGTTTTTTTACAGCTTATCAACCCTTTTCAGGTTATTTAAAGTCAGACAATATTTTCAGATTGCAAGATTTTTTTTTTTGCAGATAATAATGGTTTAGTGATACAAGTCTTACTAATGAACACATAGCTGGTGGGAAGAACAGATGAATTCATACTTTTCCCAAGAATATTTGCGCGTATGTGAATATAACGAACCCAACGAAAACTGAAACTCGGCTCTTCGATTACCAATTCCAAGCCATTATCCATTACACAACCCATACACCCAAGCTTACGACATCTGTCATTCCCAAGCAGCCATCCATTTAGGTACTAACCAGGCTCGATGTTGCTTAACTAACAATGATCGTACTAGAACTGGTGTTTCAACGATATATGACTGATATAACTATTGAAAAGAAGACAATATCCGGAGAGATCTTGCGTCATGGTCTACGCTTATGGGTTTAGAAGATCGATTAGAGATCCCGAATAAAGGTCTTTTGCCAATACACACTACTGTTTAAAAGTTTGAGGCGACCCCTTATAATTCTTTAAATTGGACTCAAAGTGTAGTTGATTTTTTTTTAAGCATTTCACCCCAAGCAAGGCGGGAAGCCACTAGGACGCAAGGGGTTACAGAAAATTTAGAGCAAGATCAGACAGGAGTGATAGAAGGATGAGGAAAAGAGTAGTGGATAGATCAAGGCAACTGGAGATACAGAGGCCAGTGTGTGTGAGAGAGAGAGAGAGAGAGAGAGAGAGAGAGAGTACCGGAAACCCCTTCTTAAACAAGAAACAAGGCGTAAGCCTCTACAAAAGAAAATCCTACATCCCTTCTCTATTCAATCAATTCGAAGTCCTGACATCTACAACAGATAAAATTGAATGCTTTGTTCATAAATTCTCTTTCAACTCCATGCTCGACACATTTTAAGTGCCCACACTTGATTTTTCCAATATGTAAATTCGTCTCCCATAAGGTGATGGAATTGCAGCCAGCGTCCTCAAGAAATGTGCTCCCGTACTGTATTCAGTCCCCTCCAAACTCTACAACTTTTCTTCGTTGCTTCCTGTATTCCAGCTTGTTGGAAGTCCTCCTATGTAATTCCTGGGGGAACCATCTGACCCCTCTAACTATTGCCCTATGAGGCTCTTACGACTTTTCAACAAAATATTCAAGGTCTTAATCAATGCTGAAGTGGTTAAGCTCCTTACCTCTAAGGTCCTACTCTTTGACAAAACATATGGCTTCCTCTTTGCCAGGACTTTTTTTAAAAGCATTTCACCCCAAGCAAGGCGGGAAGCCACTAGGACGCAAGAGGTTACAGAAAATTTAGAGCAAGATCAGATAGGAGTGATAGAAGAAAGGATGAGGGTAGTGGATAGATCAAGGCAACTGGAGATGTCGATTGACATTACACTTGAATAACTGGAGATTATAGCTCACAGGGAAACAGGAGATGAGAAGGGAGTTCCACAGGCGAGAGGTGCGAGACATGAAGCTATTAGAGTAGAAGAGACGGCTACATTTAGGAGTTTCGACAGTGAAGGGGTGAGAGCGGGATGCCAGCCTCGTATGGCGCTTGAACTCATGACGTCTGGGAACCAGCGAATGCAGCTCCTCGGGGCAATTTCCATGAAAGTATTTGTAGAACAGACAGAGGGAGGCGACGGCGCGTCTGTGAGAAAGTTACTGTAGACGAGACGCCAGAGCAGGGCCAACCACATTGCATATCCGCCTCTGGAGCCTATCAAGAACCCCGAGGCGATTTGTATTTTAAATAAGAGAAAATTATCATACATTGTAAAAAAATTGAGATATGATGTCTTATCAGATATTTTATTATGACAGAAAGAAAAGAAATATGATTAAATTTTACTCTCGTCAAAATATCTTCCTTTATCCTTGATTACTTCAGCACAAATATTTTGCATTTGGTTGCTAAATTTTCTCAATGTCTAAGTTTGATAATTGATTCCATTCTTTCTTTAATGATTTAAAGAGTTCTTTTTAATTATCTTCGCTCTTGATATGTCCCGGAAAGGGATATATTTGTTCGAAGTAGCAAAGTGGTTTGGACTATTGTAACCGAGTAGGACAATCTAGCAGGTAACCGTAATGGACTGGTCCTCGTCGTAGTGGTAGGCTATAGTCGTAGGCAATAAGCGTAGCCAATGGGCTTCCTCAATAAGCGTAGTCAATAGGCGAAGACTATAGGCGTAACCAATAAGCGTCGTCCCTGTACCTCTACATCACCCTGTATTTATGGCTGACACCAGCCAATCATATTACTGTGAGGGGGAAACCAGCTATATGCATATTCATTATATCAGCTCTTCTGTTCATCCAATGATAATTCTGAAGGTTCCTTCAAACTTTTGAACTGCATGTGACGTACCTAACCTGTGTTAAATTTCTGTGAGTCTATTTGAATGTCTGTGAAGAGGATTTGACAATGATCGTAACAAAAATGCTGAGGACATTAATGAAAGTGTAACTAATTACAACCAATTATAATTCTTTTGGTAAGTACATTTGTTTTATTCGTAATTTTAATGCGAAGATTTCATATTTTATTTCTGGTCCCAAAATAATCATAGACTTGAGGATTTTGTCATTCATAAAGATTTGCCAATAATCTATAACGCTGAAGATCTAAGTAAGAAATTGGCAGTTGTAGAAGCGTTGTCTCATCTGAAATGCTTCATTTCGAAAGCAGTATTAGACGAAGTTCTTGTTTGCATCTGTGTTTGTAAATCTGGTAAAATTTTATCTGTCTTTGGAATATTTCCATAAGTCATATTTAGCTTTGGTAGCAGATAATAGTGTTTCCGTGTAATACTTAATAAATTTGTATTAAATTTGACTGTCCCAGTTCATAGAAAAGAGTATGTTTAGCAACATATCAACGACTTCTGGGCCATTTAATGCCGAAATTTAATTTTCTTGAGAGTATTACTAGTTTCTTTTACAAAAATGAATTGCTGGTAATAATTTTTCCTTAAAGAAATGTATTTTTGGTTTGGCTTGATTTCGTTTGTTTTACGGCATTTAATACGGAGCACTGGTCATGACGATAAATATACAGTAGCGGCCATAATATAGGGAACGGAAACAACAAAGACATAAATATGTGTATTACTTAAAAAAGTAATGCATGATTAGCAATGAAATTTTTACCGAATAAAGATTAGGGTGTAATGCATAAATATTATACAAAGTTACAAATATTTACATAATAGTTTTTTTTAAAAATAAAGATAAAGTGGAACAAAGGAAATAAGATCCTGGACAAAAGTTAAGGAACGATCGAGTTAATACTTGATTGTGAACAAAATATCAACAAAATTTAATATTTGGTAAACATCCCCTTATTTTCAATGACTTCTTTGCATCGTCGACCACATGAACTAATTAATTTCTTGCAAAAATCAGCAATAATTCCCTCCTATTCGTCTTTCAATAACTCCCATGGGTGATCCTGGTTTTTCGGGTTTCTTTTCTGAGCCCTTTCTCCAATTATTTTCCAAACATTTTCTATTGGATTCAGGTCGGGGCTCTGGGTTGGCCACTTCATTAGAGCGATTACTTCTTCTTCAAATAAAGCCATAACCTTCTGAGCCTTGTGGCAAGGTGCATTGTCCTGCATGAAAATAGGAGATTCATAAAGATTATGGTGTAATCTTGGTACCACATGATGCTGAAGAAGCCTTTTGTAAATCTCAGCATTGATATTGCCATGTACGCGGATGGCAGGGCCAACTCCTGCAGATGAATTCATTCCCCACACCATCACACTGCCGCCACCAAACTTAACGGTTTTCTTGACACATTGAGAAGACAGTTTTTTTACCTGTTTTACGGCGTACGTAAGTTTTGCCCTCACAACCAAATATAGTAAACTTGGACTCGTCACTGAAATGAACTGTATCCCATTGTGCGTCAGTTCAAACAACATGTTCTCTCGCATACTCCAGGCATGCCTTTTGGTTTCGCTGGAATACGGGCAAGCGATCCTCTATATATAACCTGTGAGCAACCGTTTTTCTAGAGATCTTATTATCTGTCTCTTCATGAAATTTACGGGCAATTGATGTAGCAGTTTCAAAACGGTTTTTTGTAGATATTCTAACAATTCTTCGATTTTCTCTTTGCGATGTTTTTGGAGGTCTGCCGGTTTTTAGTTTTGCATCTAACGTTTTATCGGTTTTATACCTGCTAATTACACGATGAACGACACTTTTTGACCAATGAACAATATCAGAAATTTCTGAAATTTACTTTTTTTCTTGATAGCGATAATGAGTTTTTTCTTCAAAAGAGAGCATTTTGCGTGTAGAATTTGCCATATTGCTTAAAAATAAAGTCCTAATGATAAATGAACTTTTACTTATTATTGAAAAGCTCTATCGAATTTTTTAACATTGTAAGTTAAATGTTTATGCAAATTATTAACATCGTTCCTTAACTTTTGTCCAGTAGCTTATTTCCTTTGTTCCATTTAATCTTTATTTAAAAAACAAAAAAAAATATTTTGTAAATTTTTGTAACTTTGTATAATATTTATGCATTACACCCTAATCTTTATTCGGTAAACATTTCATTGCTAATCATGCATTACTTTTTAAGTAATACACATATTTATGTTTTTGTTGTTTCCGTTCCTTATATTATGGCCGCTACTGTATATGTAGCACCAAAATAAGGAAATGGGTGATTTGAGAAGTGTGACATCACCTCTTAACGCTGACCCGGATGTAGCAAATATTGTCCCCCCCAAAAAAAAAAAATTATGAAAGTATAAAAATACACTTTTATATAAAATTACAAGTAATAAATATTTATAGTAAAATTACTAACAATATCTATTTAGTGTATATATTTCGTTGGAAACATAAAATTGTATACAAAATATTTAGATTTCGGCATTAAATAACCCATAGAGATTGATATGTCGCTAAGCAAAATCAACTAACCAACAATATCTATTTATAGTATATATTTTTTGTCGATAAAATTGTGTTCAAAACATTTAGATTTTGGTATTAAATAACTCATAGAAGTTGTCGCTAAACATCAACCAAATCATCGGACATTTAATGCTGAATTTTAATGCTTTTTTTTAAAAAATAAAATCTCGTATTTCAATAGTCAAAAACTATGTTAAATAGTAGGGCTGCCGTTTGTCTCGTTTAGTTTTCTTTATATTTTTAAATTAATTTAATTTCCTTTAGGAACTGAAATATGTAAAATGAATCAGTATTTTCAAAAAAGTTCTTTTAAGTTTTAATGTTTTTTTTAAAATAAAATCTTGTATATCAACAGTCAAAAACTATTTTAATAGTAAGACTGCTGTTTGTCACGTTTATTTTTCTTTATATTTTTTCAATTAATTTAATTTTCAATAGAAACTGAAATATGTAAAATGAATCGGTATTTTCAAAAAGCTTCTTTTAAGTTTTAATGTTTTTTAAAATAAAATCTTGTATATCAACAGTCAAAAACTATTTTAATAGTAAGACTGCTGTTTGTCACGTTTATTTTTATTTTTATTTTTTAAATTAATTTAATTTCCTATAGAAACTGAAATATGTAAAATGAATCAGTATTTTCAAAAAAGTTCATTTAAGTTTTAATGTTTTTTAAAATAAAATCTTGTATTTCAATAGTCAAAAACTATTTTAAATAGTAGGGCTGCCGTTTGTCTCGTTTATTTTTCTTTATGTTTTTTAAATTAATTTAATTTCCTATAGAAACTGAAATATGTAAAATGAATCAGTATTTATTTCAAAACTATTTTAAAAAAGTTGTTTTTAAGTTTATTTTTTAATATTTTTTTAAAAATAAAATCTTGTAAATCAACAGTAAAAACTATTTTAAGTTTTAAGTAAGACTCAACAGTCAAAAACTATTTTGTCACGTTTATTTTTCTTTATATTTTTAAATTAATTTAATTTCCTTTATGAACTGAAATATGTAAAATGAATCAGTATTTTCAAAACAAAAAGTTATTTTAAGTTTGTTGTTTGCTAGTATTTTAAGCGGTTGAACTAAAATTTCGGCACATTATCAATATGTGATTTCCGGTGAAAAGCTCTTGGCATTGCGTTTCTGGCAATTCTTCTACTATGAAAGAGAATTACTGGTATTTTTACAATAACTTTTCATACTTTCATAGTTTGAGGGTTAAATACTTGACAAGAGCTGGGACCCTAACAGTTGTTACCGCCCAGGGACAGGGTGAATTGTGAACAACAACAATTAAGAGTTTGTTTGTTTTAATAGAGATTGCCTTAGCTCATCATTTGATATGGAAATATTGCTAGTAATATTTTCTCAAACATTTTTTTGCTGTTATTTTGACTATAAAAATCTATTTTTCTACATCATAGTGTCTTGACCCCAGTTTGGGGGTTAACTATTTGCTTATAGCTGAGACACTACCATGTGCTATCGCCGCAGGTCATGTTGGTCCTGGGAACAACAGCAATTATAGGTGATTCCATGCTCCTCACAACCTTCCGATAAGAAGCGTTGCTGCCGGATGTTGTTTATCCCCATACCCTGGACGGTTAATGGCAATATTTCCCTGGTTAATTTTTAGGCTGAATTTTTTTTTTATTGGGATTGACTTAGATCATCATCTGATATGAAACGATTTTTTTTAAATATCCCAGTGTAAAGATATTTTATAACACATTTAATATAAGAGATAAGGAAATTGAACATGATTTCATAGTTTTACACAATACCGCCAATTGCTACGGAACCGAAACTAAAACACTAAACTCCAAAATACCAATGACTCCAGACATGTAAATTCTATGTGGATTGATTTAATGGATGGCGTGAAACAAGTTCAGAAATATTTAAATTGTCACCTGTACGCAAACACTTTCTCAGGACGGTAATTAAAATAGCTTCCGACGAAATAAGTATATACGATGGGTGAATTGTCGCCATTTTATAATTGTAAATTCGCGCATGCGCGTTGTTTGTTTTTGATTTTGTCGACTTCAGAGTATAGTAGGTTCAGGTGGGCACTGTCTGTGAGCAAAAGAGTAGTTCGATCCCCAGAAATTTATAAACGGTGTACTGTACTGTTTGACATTTACGTCGGAAACATCAATACGAACATTTCAGAGAGTTTGGGTGTCGATCTGAGGATAATGAAGAGGATTTGGAAAGAGTTATATGATATATCCAGTGAACATCATGGTGTTTGGAATTAACACTAGTGATGGTGACTTTATGATTCTATTCATCTTCCCACAAAGCCTCAGACTCAACACGGAGGTCTGCCTCAAGTGTCTTCAAGAGTTAATGCTGCTCTGTGTCAAGAAGGTGGCTGCTAGAAAACCGTATGTCTGGCAAAAAAAGATACTTCACCATGCCACATAATCGGGAGAAACCATTGATGGCTGTCAGACATTTTCTGTGATTACATCACCTCTTAAATCTGGCTACATAACTCTCCAGACTGTAACCCCGTTGATTATTATGTGTGGGGCGCATTTGAGTGGGAGGCCTAAAAAAATACTTGTTACACCAATGATGATGAATTGAAGGCAATGATCATTCACCAACTTAATCAAGGAGACCATCCAGAAGAACTACAAAATATTCCGATATCATCTGGAGGCCGTGGTTGATGCCAATGGCGATTTTATTGAATGAATTAACTCTTTAGCGTTTCAAGATATTTTTGTTTAATTTTGTTAAATATATGTGTTAAAATGTGATGTCAGTGTTATTTTCAAAATGACATAATTTAGACGACAATTTTTCCATCACAGACTGTAGGTCTAAGCAGGGAAAATCCTTCTTCGATCGTCGTGGATTGGAGCTCCAGTCTCTCAAAAGATCTTGGCGACTTTCAACAGCCGCAACAAATAAAATGTATAAAACATGTAACTCGCAGAGAGCATAATGACGTAACCAAGATGTTGACGTTCCCATCTAATTCAAACTGTTAGGAACAAAATATCCATAAATACTGGAAAGATATATAACAACTACAAGACATGATGAACCTACATTTCTGTATTCTTTTTAATAGAATGCTTTCAAGAATTTCTCTCGAAAGCAACGCCGGCTGTTCTGCCAATGAATGCTGAATCTATGCTTATAGGTGAACAGCTAACATTATCATTAACATTATTGTTGTAACATACCTACGGACATAAATAGAGTAGTAAATACTGTAAGTTGGTCTGCAGTTATTCGTCTCAAGCTGTGCGGACCAAATTCTTCGCCTCCGAGCAGAGAGGATTCCCAGAGGAGGGTCGAAGGGCTGAGTTTCGTCTCGGGAAAACAGCTACCTGCCCCCGTTTTACACGGGGTCTACGGGGAATTTTTGGCTGATAATATGGGCTCGGATACCCAACATTTAATTCGGACTTGTGCCACATCTGACCACGAGAGGCGGTTGGTAGATATCCTGCAGTTGGAGAATCTGAAGTGTTGTTCTTGTTCTAAGTTTTATCGTTCACTAGAAGCATGGCACGGCATTGCCCGGACTTGATTCAAAAATCGTACGACTCATACAGCAATCGCTATCACTTGACTTAAAATATTTCCCCTTCCTTGCCTTTAAAGGAGTGCCCTTTGCCGTGCTGATGTTGCTACAGGCCTTACTTCTTGCCTATCTCACACTGCGAATTTTTCCTAAGCTCTATACTAAACATTAAATCTGTTATGAAAAAAAGAACTAAACAAAATGAACACAAAACGATCAGCTTTAAAAAGGACTCGTAACTGAAAAAACCGAATGAAAAAGAATGTTAACAACAAATATTTTTTCACACCCATTTCTGCGGAATCAGAATCAACCAGTTCAATTGGAGTAAAGGAATCAGAATGCAGCTATCGTTTTTTTTGCATGCTAGCATGCTAGGTAAACAGCTGTTGGCTCTCACATGAAAACTTCCTGCCTATTCGTGGCAGCCAGATATTCGTAGAAGCATGAAAAAATCGCAAATTATTTGTCGTAGAAGCATGAAAAATCGATTATTTCAATGGGAGTTGGGAAATGGAAAGTCGGTCTTGGACTTATCGCTAACTTGGAACATGTGCATGTAAATTTTTGTGCAAATCCGTCGAAAATTGCGGCCGTGCATTCGTTACACACACACAAACACCCACACACACATACACATCCTGCCTTTTATAGATAGAGATTACCAACCTTCATGTGATTATTATATTCCGTAATCTTCCGTAGGTTACAACATTTTGGCGACAAGGATTAGCCAAAATTACAACAATTATTCTGTCCCTTCAGGACGTAGACATTTTCGTCCCTTCGTAAATTTTTCTTTTATTTGTGATTTGTTTTCGTTTCACCCCATGCAAGGCACAAGGGTTTACTGCATGTGAAATAATTAAAAACATATATATTATGAAGGAACAAGAGAAATAGAAGAGTAATAAGGAAGACAGTAGATATCGATTGACATTGCATTTAAATTTTTCCCTGCAAAGCATAGAGCCGGAATGGAGTTTAACATGCAGGAAGCGCGTTAAAAAAAACTTTATCCTAGTTACATTTAACTAAATCAACTGAAAAGTGAAACATTGTTGGTTATCTAGGACTTCGCTTAAATTCATAAAGGCGAGGCAGCATAGAAGAAACATCGGAACAATTATCATGAAAGTATTTCTAGAAAAGGCACAGAGAAGCTGCAATATTGGAAAATGACTACCGCCGAGATGCCAAGTCAGGATTAAAACAACGCAGATTCTTCTTTAGATGCTATTAAAGATCTCTAAAAATGCCGAAGAAGGACCAGGCCTTACGTAGCAGCACTATCCAATATGTTGAAAAATGGTAGATTTAAAAATATTTAAGACAGATTTGGATGACAACACAGGGAACAAGCTTTTCTCGGAGCTGTCCTAGCATTTTGACTCAATATAATCTCTCCACTTCATGTTTGCGCAAATCGTTAGACGAGACTGGAGGTTAGCATCAGCCATGTTCGTGGAAGGAAGAAATGTTTCTTATAGACGATTAATAGAGTCCCGATTCGTTTTGAAGATGTTCAAGTAGAATGAAACGTAGAATTTAAAGGATGGGAAAAACTTTCAACAAATGCGTTCTCTCCGAAAAACATGCCTAAAGTCTGAAGCGATGGGAGAAATTTAAGGAGAACGCAAAATTGCTCTTGGTCTGTGTTTGTCAGTATCATCGTGTTACTCGCCATTGTCAGTATCATAGTGTTACTCACCATTGTCAGTATCATAGTGTTACTCGCCATTGTCAGTATCATACTCTTAATCGCCATTTTCAGTATCATAGTGTTACTCGCGATTGACAGTATCATAGTGTTAATTGCCATTGTCAGTATCATAGTTTTACACGCCATTTTCATTATCATAAGGTTACTCGCGATTGTCAGTATCATAGTCTTAATCGCCATTTTCAGTATCATAGTGTTACTCACGATTGACAGTATCATAGTGTTAATTGTCATTGTCAGTCTCATAGTTTTACACGTCATTTTCATTATCATAAGGTTACTCGCGATTGTCAATATCATAGTGTTAATCGCGATTGTCAGTATTATAGAGTTACTTGTCATTGTCAGTATCATAGTGCTAATCGCCATTGTCAGTATCATAGTTTTACACGCCATTTTCATTATCATAAGTTTACTTGCGATTGTTAATATCATAATGTTAATTGCCATTGTCAGTATCATAGTGTTAATCGCCACATACCATGGTAATCTGAAGTTTTCAGGAATGCTCTTTCACAGGGCCGGTGCCTACTACCTCTGCCCCCCACCCCAATGGGCAGGAGTAAGTCTGATTAGGGGCCCCGAGCAGTGCTTTGTGATCCTTACTATCTTACCAACATTTTTTTCTACCTACATTTATATACGTTACAAATTAAACTAAGCACAACTAACTATTAAAGGATGAAAAAAATATTCACAGATTTTGATATCATTCTGGGATCTTTCTGTTATTTTATTCTACCATGGCATGGCTTCGAGGAGCCGAAATGGAATGGATACCTCACTCACCTGACCTGACACCACCAGATTTCTTTCTCTGAGGGTTTCACAAGGATAACATCGGTTTTCACATGTCACTTTACATGTGACATGTGAAAACAGCCGTCTCTGCCATACTCTTTTCTTTTATATTCTTCAATATATACGCGATTATGACCCTCCACAATTTCCTCAAGGATTACATTCATATCACGTCGAAACACCAGTTCCCGTACGATCACTGAAGTTGAGCAACGTTATTGTTACTAAGTCTATTATAAAATATATTGTTGATCATTTAAAAATGTATCGTTGATATTTCTACCATCTAAATGTATTTTTTAATACGTTACTAGTGTTTTGACTTCTTTCTTGGGGTCCACTATTTGCCCATAACTTGAATATTAACCGTTGCTACCACCCCACGCTAGAGTGGGCCTACGAACAATGATTTATTTAGGAAAGATATTAAGAATCTTCAGAATATAAACTGCGAGCAAACTGACTGCATACGGTGAAGAATTGAATTGAGCAATTACCAAATGTAAAGAGGGACATGTGATAAGAATGTGTTTTCTTTTAATTGGATTTATTTATCCATTACAGGATCAGACGTTAATCTAATGACCTAGCAGGAGATCTTATCGGTAGGCAGTTGGACAGCATAAGATCCGGAGACGATCGTGATTATGGTAGACTCACAAAGTAAAATGCTGGAAGAGCGAGACAAAGCAGTAATGGAAACTAGATGAATAGCCTAACGTGCAATCTAGGAATTGAATATGTCGAAACCAAACGACTAGAAAATCATCTTCGGGAAACACGAAACAGAAAATGTGTCGCAGAACTCCGGCGACGTATGGGAATAGTAACAAACGCCTTCCAAAATCTAAGCTAAGAATTAAGAAACAGAACATTTAAGTTAGAAACAAAGAAAATATTGTTGACATATCAGTGTAAGATCAATCGGCCCATAGGTCAGCGTATGTTAGACGGTTTAGTCACGGATGAAGAAGAGACATGAGAAAAAAAAACGAAAAAAAAGAAAGGAACAAAAACAGATGCAGAGAAAATTATGGACTGAGCATGCGTCAACGAGAAATTGTTAAGGAAAATTAAACTAAATTGACAAATATGTAAAGAGTTTTACATTTCTTGAAACAAATCAGCGGCCTCTCAGATGGGGGGATCCCGATGAGCATGAGGACCTTGATGAGGTGGATCAGTGTTTCCATCAGGATGGTGCTCCTCATCACACTGTTAATGTTACCATGGCATGGTTACGTCAAAAGTGTGGGGAGCTGAATGGAATGGGTATCTCACTCACTTGATCTGAACTCCCCACCCCAGATTTCTTCCTCTGGGGTTTTCACAAGGGTAACATCTACCAGACCAACCCACGTACCACTGCTACCTTGAATGCAACCATCACTGAGAGGATTCAAGCGGTCACCCAGGAAGAGTGTACACGCATTTTCAACAGCTTTACATTCAACAGTACATTCAACTGAACGGCGGGCATCTGGAGTATTTACTCTAAGCCTCCTCTTGACATTGTTAGGTCATATCTAGATGGTGGCAGATCCTAAAAATGTTATCCTTTTACCTTTCAATCAATTTAATTACCTTTAGTCTATCATGTGTGGTTCTTGATTTGTGCCTGATAATTTTATTTAAAAAAAAATGTGAAATACCCTGTACATAGAATCCGAAATAAATTTCTCGGACTCATAAGAAAAATGTGATTAAAGAATTCCAAACATGAAGGCAAAAGGGAAATAGACCTATCGTTTTTTCTAAATGATTGGTACAAAACGAACGGAAACAGCATGACATATCAAACATTTGATGGTTGATATGTCGTAGATAAAGAATCAATGTGCCTATTTAAAGTCAAAAGACTACTAAACAAAATTTGATAAAATAAAACAAGATATAACAAAGTGGATATAAAGTGTAGAATCAATTCTATATAAAATCGCTATATAAACTGAATGTATACCTTTTATATTCCTGAGAGTGTAAATAAGTCTAAAAGACATCCCTTGTAGCTAATCCTTATTTCATTGATTGATTCGTTTTCTACGGCTTATCAATCCTTTGCGGATTATTTACAGCAACAAGATAGTTCTTAGTTTGTAAGACATTTTTTTTAGATAATAATAGTTTAGCGATACAAGCCTTACTAAATATCACATTGCTAGGGTAGAAGATTCATGTCTTTCTCAAGTGAATATAACGAAATCAACTGGATATAGTACGTGGCTCTCCGATTAACAATTCCGAGAGATTATCCCTTACACCAATGTCACATCCAAGCTTACAACACCTGGTATTCCAAAACGATCAACCATCGAGGTACTAACCAGGCTCGACATTGTTTAACTTCGTTGTGTCTACTGGAGGCTTTTTGAGAGCGTAACTCGTCATAATAGTTGGATAAAACTTAGGGTTTGATCGGCTTTCAAGCTGTTTAATGTTAGAAGCTAACTTCTCTTTTCCCGTTGAGCTGTTAGAGATAGGTAACCAAAGAGATCCACTGAAAGTCTCTCTAACCACTTTATTTTGGAAGTGACTCCTCAGACTATGGTACCATCTGCATGAATCTTTCCAAATTTTCTAAGGTAATGCTTCATAAAAAAATAAAAAAGAATGTAGGGCTGAGAATAATAAAAAAAAAAACACATGGTAAACGAATAGGTGGAGTAATGGATAACGGCTCAGATTGAGGAATCAGAGAGCCGAGTTCGAATTCCAGTCGAATCCATTATATTCATTTACGTGCTAATATCCTTGAATCCTTTTATTCTCCCCCAGATATGGGTAAATAGCAGGACAGACCGGATTATATAGCCTTGGATTGCAACTAGTCTACCACAGAATGAAATGGCAACCTACTGCGGGAAAAAATCTGCCTCATCAGTCATGTATCGAAAGATACATGATCGCCTAAGCGTATATCACGCATGGCGCATAACTGATTTGAACATCATGCATTCGTATTGATCTCTCTGGTAATATTCAGATCATAAGTCATAGCAAGATGTTCTTTTGGAAGAACACTGTATAATATTTGGGTTTGAATTAATTTTGCAGACACAAAGGAAACTGGACGAATGTCTTTTCCTATCCAATGATGTATGGTGGCTCCAAACGCAGAGAGTAACTATAATCAACAATATATGTTCTACACAATGGCCATTACGTTCGCATAACACAGAAACTCGCTACAACATCAATACATTAACCTAAGAACTGGAGTCATGTTCTTAAACAGTCTCATCAGATCGAGACTTTCGTATGTCACACAGGTCGCTAAACCCGTCCAGAAATATCTAAATTGTCAGCTGTATACAACCGCTTTCACAGACCATTGTGATTACAAAAAAAAGCTTCCAGCGAATAAAGCCTGATGGTATTAGCGAGGACCACCCCTCTCAGAATTCCGTGGTCTGGCGCTACAGAATCACCAAGGAAAAGCAACAAATAACAGTAACCACATCACTTGAGAATTTTCATCTGCAGCAACAACTGAAAGGGATAACACATTTAATTCAAATAGAAAATAATTTTAACTTACCAAACTTCTGCGAGTAAATAATAAGGAAGAAAGCTTCCTTTAATATTAGCAGGAGTAATAACGGTATCTGAATTAACCGACGGTAATACTGGTTTCTCGGTCAATGAATTTCGAATGTTTCCTTATAAAGAAACAGTGGATATTTTCCTTATCATTACCATAACCATCCGAGCCCCATGTTGGGTATCATCTCTCAGTAGCGGCTCTGTCTATAGGCAGAGTGCGATTCAGTTATCTTAGTCCGCAGACAGAAACGCAGCTGAGAAAAACAAAGTAATGAGAGGTGCCCAGTCCCTGGGAACAGCTGCCTACTGCTGTACCCCAATGCATTGCACTAGGGCAATGTTTATCCCTTGCCCGAATATACCCGCTCGAGTTCCCCACATTAAATAAGACCTTGTCTCGCGTCTCGTTTCATTGGGCAGACTTGATTAAGATATCCTAGTTTGGTGGCACCTCAAATTGATGTAATGTTTAGCAAGCTTGTCTCGGTAGAACAGTTACCACACGATCGAACTCACTACTACTTATTTTTGACACGTCTACTTATCATCTCTCAGTTGCGTCTCTATCTTTGGGCAGAGTGCGCTCAGGGGCGTCTCTGTCAAAGGACAGAGGGGCAACTGAGGAAAATTATACCGAAGAGGTGCCCAGCCCTGGGGAACAACTGCCCGAGGACACGCCATCCCATTGCACCAGAGGGAGGGATCGGTGTTCGCACCGAGACAAGCGCAACTGACATTTGCCGGGGCTGAGCGGAATTTTTGTTCCTGTCGCGGCTGTACGCGCTTTGGGCCCCACCTAAAAATAGACCTTGTGTCACATCTCGTTCTATTGGGGGTGGGCAGAGTAAATACTGTGAGTTCGATCCACACTGGGTACTCCATAATCTAGGCCTTGTTTTACAATGAAGCCAAGCTTAGAAAATCACCATAACCTAGTTTTGGTTTAATTTTCTGTTTAGGAATGTTTATTCCCAAGAGAGGAAATTGGTTCCCACTCATTTTATTGGTTAACGATTCACACTCTGCATGGTTTGATTAACATGATTAATTTCATGATATATTTACGCTTACAGTACATAGTGGAAGATTAAACTATAAATATTTTCCTTTATTCTATTTTACAAAGATTTAGTTTATATTTGACAAGGATATTCTTTATGTGGAATCATCTTTGGTCGTCTGAAATTCGTGTTGACTAAAAATCACGGCTGTTCCAAAAGCATATAAATAGTGTTTATTGCGTAAGCCGTATTAAGAATAAAACTTTCGCTTACATTTCTAGTGAGTGAATGGCAATGAATATGATTTAATGACAAATCTAAATTAAATAAAATTATCTATTATATACTCCCTCTCCATATCTACCTTTATATCTATCTATGTTTAGTCTAGGGCAATTGATTTGACGAAATATTAAGCCTCGATGTGTTATCAAATACCGAATATTGTATGATTTAATCAGTGATGATCAAACACCCTACACACACCAGTTTTCGAAATATACCCTACTTTGTTTAGTCTTCTGCTTATATATATATATATATATATATATATATATATATATATATATATATATATATATATGTATGTATATTTTTGCATCAATCCCTCTTTTATACAAGTTTTGTTAAACACGATTGAAAAGGCATTGCGACTGAACTTTTTATTTAATTTTTCCTGTATTCGTACAATTGTGTTACTGTCTGTGCATAAGGTGTATAATAACTGCCCCAGAGTTCTACATAACCGGGCTATTTCGGCTGTTCTTTTCCCCATTATCAAGGTTGGTTTTGATTTTTATTCTTAACTGTATGTATGGATTTTTTATGTATGTGTCAGAAGTTATAGGAACGTGATTATTTATGAATTTGGTTTCATCAAGTTCATAGTTCCTTAACCCTAGAACACTAATCATGGGTACATAGTATCCAGCGCAAATTTTTCTATTTTGAATTACAATTTTCAGTACCACCTAATTCTGCGTGATCAACAAGTGGAACAAGTTCAATACACTCAAAACCTCGGTAACGCTGACTTGCGGCTTCGTGCTGGCTCAAATATAAACGGTATTCACAATATTAGGGCCAGTTTTCGAAATATACCCTACTTTGTTTAGTCTTCTGTACAAATCGACCATCTTGAAATTCGAATCCGGGTTTCTTGGTCTGATATCAATATGCTTATATATAGAGGGTCACTTTACAGCCTCGAAGTCATGTTTATGTTATTTATAGTTATGTTTGGTTCACTTTTTCCTAATATAGCGCAACTTTGGTTGGCGTTCCGTACATGTCTACCATATTGAAATTCGAACTTAGGTTTCATGGTTGGATAGCAAGCGTTCTATACACGAACCTATATATATATATATATATATATATATATATATATATATATATATATATATATATATATATATGCGGCAATAATAATAAAAAAGTCGCTTCATTACGTTCGTAGTTTCCCATTCAGAGTAACTTGAATGTTAGATTTCCATATTCGAATGAATGCAAAAAGAAACCATTTCTCCGTACAATGGCAGAATTTTTCGTCTGCCAAATGCCGCTGCTTCTCTTCAAGCGAGATTTCTTTGTTGCCTAAAGGAAGTCAGGGCGACATTCGCTCTGTTCTCCGAGTCAATTCAGTCAGTCCCCATCGAAAGTCTTTTTTTTTCCTTCTGTAATCGGCAAACAACAGCCGCGTGTAGCTTTTTTTGGACAAAAGGAAACATTGAACCTCAAAGCTCTTTGCTGACGTTCTGCCATTAGATTGCCAACTCTTTCTCGGTCATTCTGGACTCTGTGTTCGATCCCTTTTCATACTTTTATCCATTTGAATGAAGTCCTAAAATAAGCAATCCCCTAATTTTGATAGGAAGGAACTGAGTTCATTTCTCCTTTTTTTGGCATTTCTTTTTTCCTTCCTTTGGAAGGGTTAAACTGATTCCGAAGAAGAACGGCATTTTTAACCATGAAGTGAGTTCAACGTAAATGCAAAGGTAATAAGATTTCGCAGAGAAAAATTGGATAAAAGATCGATAAACTCTAATTCCTATATTCGATCAGCTCCCCTTCTGAAAGGTATATTTCGATTTCTCCCTCTCTCTCTCTTTCTCTTTCCCCACCCTCTGTTTGTATCTGTGTATGTGTGTGTGAAGTTACTTTAGTAATTGCATAGCCCAATCATTGAATAAAGCCATTTAGACCAGTATTTATTAATTTCCCAAAATGATCCTTGTTCTTGTCTCTTCTTAATGTTTCTTGATTAATCACATAGATCGTAAATTATACAGTAAACAATTCTGTTCACAATTCAGCTAATAACGCCAATTTGATTACAAAATGAAGATTTCAATATTGATAGAGAACAAAGAGATAGATTGGTGGATTGAACAATACATACATACATAGGCGGATATATCTATGCATAATCTATCTATCTATCTATCTATCTATCTATCTATCTATCTATCTATCTATCTATCTATCTCGCGAACATAAGTCCCGTAACCCATTTGGCTCGTAAGGGCACCAGATGTACTGCCGCAGCGGTAGAAGTGGTGTGTCTTGGGCAAGATAACCTGCCAGAACACACCCCTCTCCAAATTCAGAGTGTTCCTTATAGATTGACAACCATGCGTATAGTAGCCTATCTGCTCTGATATTTATTCAAAGCTAGATGCGAGGAGGGTTTGATCCCTACCTGCCCCAAAAGTATTAACACGTAAGTGAATATAAAGATTTCGAATGGAATCAGAGCTGGTAACAATTACTCCAGCATCTCTGTGTGTGTGTGTGTGTGTGTGTGTGTGTGTGTGTGTGTGTGTGTGTGTGTGTGTGTGTGTGTGTGTGTGTGTGTGTGTGGGCAGTGTGTTGTGTGTGTCTCATACATGCGTCTTACATGCCTCTTCGATATTATGTTAAAAAATTTACCAGCATTGTATAACCTAATTTTTAACATATATTAGTAAGTGAACAAATACATTGCATCCTTTATTATTATTCAACAATATACATACATACATACATGCATACATACATACATAAATTTACTAGAAACCTTGCCTTCAATTCATCTTTGGTATTACAAGCAGTTTTGTTGGTTTCTCGCTCAACTGCGCCCCCCCAACTGCGCCCCTGCGCAAAAAATTAATCAATGGAGAGTTATGTGGACAGATTTAAGGGCTGATGTGGTCGCAGAAATTGTCTGAAAGCCATCACTGGGTCTTATCATAGGTACCCCAACAGCAACCCCGTGCATAACTACGCCTTCAAGGCACCTGATGTACACATCTATGTTGAGTCTGAAGCCCGGACCCACCCCCAAAAGAGTGAGTTTTCCAAATTGCCCTAGCACCATTTAACTCATTCAGTTCTTTCCGAATCCTCTGCACTTTCCTCAGATTGACACCCAACACGCTGAAATGTCCATGATGCAGGTTCCGGTTTGAAGGCCAAGCAGTATAGCATGATTTCAGGCGGAGTGAATTGCCTCATGCTGTTTTTTTCTTATAGACGGTGCCTAACTGACCCTACAATACTGTGAAGTCAACAAAATCAAAAATAAACAACGCACATGTGCGAAACTAATAATATAATATAGCGAAAATTTACCCATCGCACCCAGTATTTTTTGATATATATATATATATATATATATATATATATATATATATAGAAAGAAAAAAGAAAAAAGAAAGAAAGAAAGAAAGAAAGAAAGCAGGCAGCCGGCTCGGATTGAGGAATCAATCAGAAAGCCGAGTTCGAATTCTAGTCGAATCCATTACATTCAATTACGTGCTAATAACCTTTGGGAAAGGTATGGGTTCTCTTCCTCTCCCTCTTAGATGGCTATAGATCCCAGACGTCTCTGCACAAAGCCTTCACCATTATCCTAGGAATTGAGCTGTCCTCATACGGAGTTTTCACCATATATATATATATATATATATATATATATATATATATATATATATATATATATATATATATATATATATATATATATATAAATCTGTAACACATTGTTTAACAATGGATGTGGTGTGCTGAAAGTCTTTTAAAAAATAGAAAGCCGTGCAGCCGAATTAACGCTCTTACAAGAATTTACATATCGTAGAATCAAATAATGTCATTAATTATGTCTTTTATAGTTAAATAATTAATAATTATAAATGTACTTATTATCGTAGGCGATCATGGACCTCCACCTCCAGCCACTTGTAGCTCTTAATAGTAATGTATTTTTGCTGTTTCTCCCAGACCCTTCAGCCATCCACTCAAGCCCATTATGTCACACGTTGCTTCTCTTGTCCATCTGTCCCTCAATCCGTCCTGTGTGTATCGGATTTTCCAAGCCCTCCTTTCTTATTATGTGCCCCAGAAATTTCAGCCTGTTCTTAAGTATTAGTTTCCTCGTCGTTTCGATTCTATCCAAAATCTCGTTATTGCTCCCATGTTTCGGTCCATGGTATCCTTAGCATCTTTCTGTAGAATCACACTTCTGTTGCTTTGAGTCTCCACTTCATCTTTGAGGAGATTGTCCTGAATTCCTTGCCATGCAGGAGGACCGATATCACGTTTCAGTTCAGTACTCTTTTTTTTTTGTTTCCAACGAATACTTTGTAATACTTTGCTTAGCTTTTGGAATGCATATTTGATCATCCCAATATAAACACACACACAAAAAAAAACTTAAAAATAGCTAAAGAAATTTATGAAGAAAATCAAAAGGCAAATTTATCTTAGTCGACGCGTTTCGTTTCAGTTATGCTTTGCTTATTAGTCATCAGCCTGCTTCAAGTAAAAACATCTACAATTTACTTTGGCATTCAGTTAGCCCGAATAATATTTACGATTTTTTTTTTAAATTTCAAACTTCTGTGATACGAGCCATATTTTTACTTTTGTGTGTCTTGTAAAATGGGTCTTCTAAGTTTTCCTTTTTGTCTTTATTCATATTGAGATTTTACAGATATATTTTTAGTTATATCTGAATTTATACACAGACACACACACTAGTACGCACACACACACACACACACACATAGACACAAAGACGCATACAGAAATACCCAAACACTCTCGCAGACACACAGACACGCACACATATACTCGCGAGCACGCACGCACGCACACACATATACATATATATAAATAAAATAGAAAGATACTGAGAGACTGATCTAAGTATAGATGAAGTGATAGATTTGTCAATCTATAGATAGCTAGTAGCTAGCTAGCTAGATAGATTAGTTGAGTTGAAATCTCATCACGTTCAGCCAGTATCTCCCCTCCAAATGAAAGATAGGGTTAATCCACTGAACCTGAGATGTCACTAAAATTAAGCGCTAAATAGGTTCTGGAACAATTTTTGTCCCTGGCTCTGTGTACACGTCGATTTCCTACTTTGTATTCGGCCTTGTGCCACCTTTTCTTCCGTTCGGATAGGCATACAAATTAATGTCTACTTTGAGGTCTAGACAGAACATTCCATTTAATCAAGAGGATAGGATTTGGTTGTTGTGTGGAGAGAAAATAATGTTTACCAGTTTGTAGACGGTGATACGCCAAAAATCCATAAAGTGAAAAATAATTTAATTGGGAAAATATCCCGTTCTTCGCCTTTAGCTGAAAAACTGTGTCAGGCGCCTATAACGACAAGAACCATTGCAACTTTCACCCATCCTAATGAGACAACAGTTAGAAGTGATTTGAGAAATGATTGAGATTATATATAGAACAAACCAGAATTTGGGTGGACAGAGTGTTTGAAGATAGCGCTGTGGATGAGAAAAGATCTACTCTAAAACTTACCAAAGCAATATTTATAAAGAGTTAGTTCCATGAAATAAGGAAACATCTGACATTTCTTGACTGTGGAACCAGTACTACCGTCAGTTAAAATTTATAAAATCTTTCTATGAAAACAATTTTTCAGTAAAATAAGTCCAGTAGCTGTTATCGCTCTTTCCAGTTTTGATGGAAGCTTTCTTGCTAACCTTTTATTTAAAGTAGTGCGGGATGTCAGCATCTTGATTATGTCATTATTTTCTCTTTGAGTTTCATGCGATATTCATTATATTTGTTGCAGTTGTTGAAAAGTCTCATGTGATGTGGTTTCTGTTATTTGATACTGTTCTTGATTTGTGGATTATGTAGCGCCAGTCCATAGAGTTCGAATATGTGTGATCTTCATCAAGATCTATAAGCTTCACTCACTCAATGCCATTTTTAACCATTTATCTTACGAAGCGGTTATATACATATATAATTTAGATATTTCTGAACGAGTTTAGGCCTATGAATGGTAGCCACATAAGCGTCTTGAGTAATAATAATTGGAAATACTTGTGAAAATTTCATGGTTTTCCTATTTATATATTCTTTTGAATATTTAATTTATATTAAGGAATCAGTATACCCATTATGATTTCTATGATTATAAAGTAACACTGGAATTTTCAGGTTTAGGTAGTTTGCCTTGGTTTGTTTTACGGCATATCAATCTCAGTGGGTTATTTAATGCCGATAAGGTTTTACTGATGGTAATTTTTTTCCTTCAAAAATGTATTGCTGGTAATATCATTTTTTCTTGAAAAATATATTACTGGTAATAATCTATTGCTGGTAACAATTATTTACAAAAATGTATTGCTGGTAATAATGTATTGTTGGTAATAATTTTCCTCCAAAAATTTACTGCGGGTATTAAAACCTAATTTTCACTTTCATAGTGTTTTGATCCTAGCGCGGAGTTTAACTATTTACCCAGAACAGGGACCCTAACAGGTGTTACCACCCTGAGTCAAGGTGGATCTGCGTACACCAGCAATTAAGAGGTGGTTCCACGCTTTTCAAAATCTCCTGATCAACGGCCTTACTGTTGGACGTAGTTTATCGTCTTACCCAGGACGCGGATGTAGTTTATCGTCATACCAAGGACGGGGAATTTTCCGGATTGAATCGTTAAATATTTGAGCTTAAAAATACATTGCACTAACATCTATAACAATGAATGTAGGTCATTATTTAAAAAAAGTAAATTAACAAGGTTTTACATTTCATTAAAGCAGACGTTAAACGCATGAGAGCACTATCACATACTCGATCTTCTTTCTTTACCTGTTTATTCTTGTCACTGAACAGAAAACTGCGTCTCTAAAATGTCTTTCTTTCTTATGACGCGATCAAAACGGAATTGTCTGTTATTTATAAAGTATTAGCAGGGCTTAATGTAAGAAAGAAATTTACTGTCTAAGCAACGAATGAACACACATAATTATAATAGAGTAATGGTTCCTGCAACATTTTAAAAATGTATTCTATGCTAAATGAAAATCATAAGCTGTAAAGATACCTTGCTTATGTCCGGATCACAGTTATTTAAGTTGAGCATTATTCTTGGCGATAATTTTATTGATAATTTTATTGATAGTCAAATTTTGGTAGCCTAGCATTTGAGCTCATTCCAAACATGACTATTGAAAAATATTTTTACAGGAGATAGATATAAACAGATGAATCGATAAGATACAAATGTTTCGAGGGGAAAAAAAGCTTATGATTTACACAAAATAGTGTGAAAAAAGTTGCATAAAAAAACTGAACTCAAGAATTTTATTGAAGTGTTTTAATGAACATTATAAAAATTCATCCTTTTTTTTAAAATAATATTACGATATGATATTACTACGTATTTAAAAACAGGTCTGCGGTTGAGCGTTTGAATGTCCTATTTGAAAAAAAAAATATATATATATATATATATATATATATATATATATATATGCGTGAGCAATAATTTTTTTATAATTCTCTAATTAATGCAGGCGATCCAGTCAATTGTTAATCACTCATTAAAGTCTCATTGTTTATGGCAAACACTAGAATAAAAGTAAATTAGAGAATTTCGCGAAGTTTTTATTCTTCTTTAGCGATTTGCAAAAAATAAAAAAAAACTCCATAAAATAATGTCATGTATACTTGTGTATAAGTCGATATCGAGGACATGCAAAAAGAACGGATTTTCTGATCAAGATATATTAACCTTTATTGTTGACAGAGTCCTTCAAGTGAAAAGATTAACTCATCTTGTTTACTTTTGTTCAATTTGGAATATCGCGGTCATTATCGAGAACCGATGTTGCGACTGTATGGTAGTTAGAATTGCGCTTATTTGAGCTATTTACATTGTTCGGTCTATTGTCCTCATCTTTGTTGCCGTATTCACGACGTTTATGTCGTTGTACGCTCCGGCCTTCTTCAACTGATTTGAACTTCGAGCTAAACCTTTATTTTTTCCCTAGGACTTGATTGTTCTAGTTCCACGTGCCATGTCTTTTTCATATATCTCAGTCATCTCCCTTTAATTCAACTCCCCAAGTGTTTGTTCACCACTGCAGTAGCCACGTATTGAACTGACAACACTTTGAGTCAAGTCACTGGATCCAGCCAAAGCTTTTATTCACTTAGCCATCTGGGCATCAATATATTAAATTTTGGGATTTATAAAATTAATGTTTCAGTTCTATTTTTTACCAGAGCTCATATTGCAGTGTTGCTTTTAATATTGCTTTTCTCTAGCACTCCATATTAATGGTTCTCATATTGTATTCTTTTCTGTGTTTGGCGGCATTAGAATAATTTTGGTAGCCTAACATATGAGCTGATTCCTTAAGTTTTTGTGTTTTCCGGTGATGTTCGTTGTCTATTATTTCAGTCTCATCTACAGGATGAACAGTAATCTCCCTTTTACCTCCATGTGTTCAGCTACACCTTAATATATTGATCTACGTATAGCCAAAGTGTTAAAACCCTTTGCGCGCTTAAGTAAAAACTACCTTTAATACCAAATGAGAATCCCTCACAGGAAGCACCGGAGGGCTGACGCTATCATACGACCGACTTCTGCTGGAACGCAACCGTCATCATCGCAAAGCAAACTTCTATGTAAAAATAACAGGATGTCATCTTTGATGGTGAACATCTCAGTTGGTATGTCGATATAACCACTCTGGTGATGGCTCACGTGAGCCGAAAGCGTAAATCGAGGAAAAACGTAATAAAAAATATCTAAACGTTGTAAAGTTTTTGTCTTTACAATCTCCCGAAACTAAAGCCACTTTACGAAGCTTAGAACGGCTCATGATCAAACATAATAGACATTTGTTGTCTGTTATATTTAAAAATCTTTGAATATATATATATATATATATATATATATATATATATATATAGTCGACTCTTCCGTCGAGTTCGACATAGGAGGGTCAATCAGATCAGTTCCCACGAAACCGACATCCCGACAACGGCGCATGATATTTGATTATAGTCGTGAAGGTTTCGCGCAGGACCATCCACACTTTTTTAAGGGCCGAATTCAGAGACCTGGTGCACTAAGTGCCAAAAGGTCCCCAAACGACCCTCCGCAGGTTTTGAATTCAGATTTTTCTTTCTCCTAGACCAGTTGCCATCCAAGGCTATAGAACCCAGTCTGTTCCCCTATTTACCCATAGCTGGAGAGAGAAGAAGAGGATTCACACCTTTCCCAAGTGTATTAGCACGTAAGTGAATGTAATGGATTCGACTGGAATTCGAACTCGGCTATGCGATTCCTCAATCCAAGCCTCTCTCTCTCTCTCTCTCTCTCTCTATATATATATATATATATATATATATATATATATATATATATATATATATGTATAAAGTCAATTGTAAAGAGCCAGAAACAACCTACCTACCTAGGTTTCAATTTAAACGGATCTTCAGCGAAAGCTGAATATATATATATATATATATATATATATATATATATATATATATATATATATATATATATATATATATAGGGGTGAGTGTATAACGTAAAATGTATTAAAAGGGTCCAAACACATATATAGTTTAATGTAGAATTGAATAGCAAACAGAGCATTAATCAATGATGTCCTGCGCTTCGTTGATATTAAATTATATTTCATACAGTCACCCACGTATATACAGTGACAAGAACACTAGTTTTTTTCACTTCTTTTTTTCGTTTGATATTTTTCTTCATTATCCCTTATTCTAACTTGCGAGTAATGATTTAATCTTGTGCCAGACAACGGTACACCCAGATTCGACACCGATAAGAGATTAGACGCACTAATATCCAGTCTGTCGGTCCAAGACAGTTCGCAAATCCTGCTGATTCTAGCTGTCAATGCGACATCTACGAAAGACATTCGGTACATCGCTGGAGGAGGGATCACTGAATCAATGGCTATTAACTAACGACAGACAGCCCAAAATATGACCATTACACGAGAATAAGTTATCGATTGAATCTTTTAATCACAGGTTTCGAGTTCGCTGAATAGAAGAGGCACACGTTGATGAGTCCTTTTTGCAGCGAGACTGTGCGACGCTTCCCAAATATGAAAAATGATCAACAATGACAAAAAAAAAAAAATGAAAAGGAAGAAAGAAAGCTGATTGGATTAAAAAAGTACTTTCGCGTCGGAAATGAACATTTTTGTTTTCTAGGATCAGAGGTACTTGAAGTACCCTTCATTATCATTGAATTCTAAAAATCAGGAACAACAATATTGCTGATTTTTCTTTTGAGGATATATAGCAGGAGCACTGGACCTTATGTGCCAGCAATATTCTAAGCAGGAACGGATGGTAAACTTATCAATATGTAAGATAGATTCTGGAGAGAAAAATGATCTATCACTACACAGTGAAACAACTTTCTTAGCAGCTGACGTAGTAATAGATTAAATATAGTTTTTCGATCCCCTCTCCAAAGCAATGAGTCACTCTGCTGGTGGTTAGCATTAGCCATATTCATAGAAGTTAGAAAGGGGTCTCTCAAGTCATTATGTCCGTTTTTAAAGTCAAACTAATCTATCTTTAATAAAATGTTGTATCACAGCGGATTATTCAATAGAATATAATAAATATGCGAAAAAAGAAAACACCTTGGTGTTACGTAATTAGTAACGAGAATAAAATATCTGACATCACGATTAATAACTTTAATACCAAATGAATTCAGTACCTGTATTCGTATTACTTGGTCTATAGTTCTCATTAATTTTTGATAGGGGATGGCAAGACTTTCGGACCTCCCTCTAGTTTATCATCATACCCAGGACTTTTTGATTTTGTAGCACTTGTAGCAAATTTGAAATTGTTGAAGCTTAAATAAGCATGGAATAATACAACACAAAATGTACGTTAACAAAATGTATTGAAACAAAGAATAGGTACACAATATTTACAGTTAGTTTGGTATATTCTTGGGAAGACTGTTCCTGCATAATGGGTTGACTAAATCGCAGTCGGGCAGAGTCTCTGGATTCAATTTCTTAATCTCTACTATCTTCCCCGTCTTCCGGTACCAACCCATATTTATATGGTCGGTAGTCCGCTTATGTAAATTAGGTGTATCATACACAACAGAAATGTTGAATGCAACAGATGCGATTATTGTAATGGTTTATTTGGAAGGAGATGCCTTCTCTGTGGTTTCGCATTATGAATATTCCTTTACCGTAGACTGATTTTCGATTAGAAATTGAGAGCCCAGACTAACTTGCCCAGTCTTATCAATAGTTACGGGCTCGGGAAACCCACGTTAAACTATAGACCAAGTAGTGAATGCGATCCTCATTCGGTGCTCCCTACAAAATTCTACATTCAATCAGCCAACGAGATATCAAAATATCATAGGCTCATTCAACCAAAAACTCGAGATTAGTTTTTGTCAACATTTTTTTTAAGAGAGTGCCATAAGCTAAATTGTGATCTGATCATCCCGCTGTGTAATTTTAGATAACACGATTAATATTCACGGCTGAATTAAGTGCATTGACAAAAATCATTTTTTTTCATTCTAGCGGTTGCTTAGTTCTACATGTACGTTTGTTGATTTTGTTTATGTGTCATTGTTGAAACTTGACTAATGCATGGAATAATAATGCAACACAAAATGTACTTAGAACAAAATGTATTGAAACAAGAAAGGGTACACAATATTTACATATAGTCTTTTGTATATTCCTGGTAAGACCGTCCCTGGAGAATGTGTTGACTGAGTCCCAGTCGGGCAGAGTCTCTGGTTGAATCTCTTGATCCCTCCCTCTCTTCCCGGTACCAACCATATTTATATGGTTGGTACTCCAAATTAGGTGGATCCTACCACAACAGTCATATCAACATCTCTATGGGTTATTTAAATATTATTATAATATATATAATTTATATATTTAAATATTTTGTATGGAATTTTTCATTTTTATTTTTGGAGATAAGAGTTTTTAGTGACGCAATTCTTACTAATAAATACGTATCTGGTGAGTGAGGAGAAGTGGGTGGATTCATACCTTTCCTGATTTGCGCGTAAGTGACCATAATGAACAAAAACTGGTATTAGAACTTGTCTCTCCAGTTAACACTTCCGAGCCATTTTCTATTGCATCATCCACACATCAAAAGTTAGAGCATCTGGTATTCTTAAGTGGTCATCCATTCAGGTACTGACCAGACCTGAAGATGCTTAACTTCTGTGATCGTAATTATTAAAAAAAAAGAAGATAATACTGGCTGTATGGATCAGTAATATTAAATATACTACTGGAAAAAGAAACTTGAACATACATAAGGCAGCGTCAGAGGTAGTTTCCCTCAAATTTGCTACAACTGCTACAAAATCAAAACGTCCTGGGTATGATGATAAACTAGAGGGTGGTCCGAAAGGTCTTGTCATCCCATATCAAAAATTAATGAGAACAATAGACTAAGTAATACGAAGCACAGGTACTGAATTTAGTTTTATTAACTTTCATTGACGCTGTTAGCCATCGAGAAAGTCTGTATGAACACAATTTTCGTGACAAAAATGGCACACTGCCATCTCCTGTGTGATATTTTACGAAGCTTTGATTTGTTGATTGTTGCAAAGGTTCTCCGAACGGCTTCCCTGCAGCTGATGGATATTCTGGTATCGTTCATGTGAAACTCTCTCCTTGATAAATACCCACAGAGCAGTGAAATTGATAATTATATTATGTACGGGTAACAAGCCTTTCAGGCCACACTGTGCATCCTGCAGAAAGATCACTGATCAGGGGGTTTTGAAGAGCCTAGTTATAACCTCTTAATCGTTGTTGCTCTCAGACCAGGGGTGGTAGCACCTGTTAGGGTCCCAGCTATGGGAAAATAGTGAACCCCAAACTAGATTGTCAGTAATAGATTATCATAGTAAAAATCACCAGCTATACTTTTTGTATAATATATTGTCACGGGTCCTTACCTATAACTACAGAATGAACTCTTCCTAACACTATGTATACTACGCCTCTCAAGAGAAAGGGACGAATCAAGCCGAGAAGCGACCGAACTCTCTGCCTCTGAGCAGAGAGGAACCCGGACGAGGCTCCGCCGAAGGGCAGAGTCTCGTTCGGGGAGGTTGACCAACCAGATTCCGTTTATACGGGTTCTACGGGCATATTTTGGCCGAGCATACGGGCTCGGGAAACCCACGTTAAACTCAGCCTTGTGCCACATGCAACCCTCGTGGGTGGTAGCTAGATACCGAATCGAGTCGAGCCGATAGTAGTTCACTCCAAACCAGACTGACAGTCATACTAACACCTTCCACATCTTGTATTATTATTTCGTGTAATATACCTTCGTTATATCTACTCTTATGTTCGTGTTGTTCTTCCTTGCTCCTAACCTGGTCCATAACAGAAATTTAAAAAAAATGCCTAAGTACCTCTTGAAAACGTATATATATATACGTAGATGGCAGACATTCAGAATTAAAAAAAAATGTCTATATATTTCTTGGATACGTCTATCTCGATGAAAGGTATTGTGAAATTAAAAAAAATATATCGTCTTAAAAATGAGTATATACGCCATACCGAGCTTCTCGGCTTGACGGTCGAACTCTCTGCCTCTGAGCATAGAGGAACCCGGAAGGGCAGAGTCTCGTTCAGGGAGGTTGACTAACCTGATCCCGTTTATACGGGTTCTACGGGCATTTTTTGGCCGAGCCTACGGGTTCGGGAAACCCACGTTAAACTCGGCCTTGTGCCACATGCAACCCTCGTGGGAGGGTGGCTAGATACCGAATCAAGCCGTGAAGCTCGGCTTGACGGTCGAACTCTCTGCTTCTTAGCAGAGAGGAACCCGGACAAGCCTCCGCTGAATGGCAGACTCATTCGGGGAGGTTGAGGTTATTATTCCGTGTAATATACCTTCGTTATTTCTACTCTTGTGTTCGTGTTGTTCTTCCTCGGTGCTAACCTGGACCATAACATATATATTACCAGCAATACATTTTTGTAAAGAAAAATTGATAGTCTCCGCAGTGCATTTTTATAAGAGAAATTTGCAAAAGAAATTTTTAATTCTCCTAAGAAAATTAAGTTTCGGCATTAAATGGCCCATAATCAAATAAAACCAAAACATTAACCGGAAAACTCTAGTTATGTTGTTAAATAGCCTCATCTTTCATGTCATGATGAGGCAAATCTTGTTCATAAATATCTAAGCTGTCAATATAGAAATCAATGATTAAAAATGTCTTTGAGGACATGAATCCTGTAGGTCTTCGAGAGGAACATTCTTCTTCGAAGCCCGTTGCGTGGCGCTACAGCATCGCATTCAAAGAAATGCACCCAATAACAGAAATTACATCTCTTGAGAACTTCTCCACAATAGCAAAAAATGAAATGGATATCACCTGTAACTAGAATAGAAAATAATGACATTGTCAAAATGCTGACGTTCCACACTACTTCAAAGGAAATGCTAGGAAGGAATCCCCCCACCAATACCGCAATGAGCGATGAAAGTTACTGGACATAAGAAGCGTTTTCCCCCCAAAATAGTCACGCTGAAATATCACTGGCTGCTCGGTCAAGGAATGTTGAATGTTACCTTATAAAGAAGGATTTAATATTTCTATTAATGTCGCCATTAACTCTGATCTGAATGCAACAGATACGATTATTGTAGTGGTTTATTTGGAAGGAGATGCCTTCTCTGTGGTTTCGAATTATGAATATTCCTTTGCCGTAGACAGATTTTCGATCAGAAATTGAGCGTCCAGACTAACTTGCTAAGTCTTATCATTTGCTAGCTGTCGTTCTTTCTCTTTCTTTCATCTTTCTCCCACCTAACTCAGTTGGGAGAAAGATGAATTCATGCATTTTCAGGTGCATTATAGTAAAGTAAAGATAACAAACAGGAGAGGTCACCAGTTGAACTCGCCTTACCGATTTCACTTTTCACATCAGTAAAGTTTAGGCCACCGACACCCCCAAATAAATGACAATACTGTAGATTTAGTATTTGATAGTTGAAGTGTTGCATGTCTTGATAAAATGATTTTGTCTAGTTCAGCGTGAGCGCTGAACCCATACAAAAAAAAAACAAAACAAAAAAACAAAAAAAACAAAAAAACAAAAAAAACAAAAAAAAAACAAACAAAAGAAACAATTGGATGTTTATATTTCAATTTCTGGTAATGTATCATTTCAGCTAGATTTTTAAAAAAATGCAGACTTTACATTATCATGTAATTACAACACCCTAGGATGTATTTTAGGATTCTTTTTTATAATATATTATTATTACGTACAATACGCAATTTTGGCTATAACAAACAGACATATGAAATCAGATTTTTAATATGATATTGATTTTCGGTAAACTTTTACTTAGGTCCAGCCAAAAAAAGAAGTATGAAAATGGCTTTTTTTTTCTCTTGGCACGAATATTATCGTAAAACTTCCTTATAGTTTTTAAAAGCTATCTTCAGAATGTTAAATAAAAATATGGCATCTAAATGTGTCAGCCATTTCTTTTCAAAATAGTCTAAACTCATAATGACCACAACAACGCCCAAAATTTAATTTTATATGGGCGTTTAATTGCAATTTATAAATTGATAATCTTAATAATATGGCATAGCTAATCCGTTGGGTTTGTCGCCCTCCTAGGCCCCCACGAAAATACATAATTCACAGTTACTCACACTTAAATTTAACAAAGCTAGTTTGTGTATCATAATATCATATTCACATACTCAAATATAGTATACTTTAAATACACACCAAACGTGTTAGGATCGTCTATCCAGGTTTCTTATATAAGTGTAGGGATTAGAAAAAGTTAACAACAATAGCAACAACAATAACAACACAGCCTAGTGTGATTATGGGTACATAGACAAAGGCTTACTCGGCAGCTGCTGGTATTTCTTTACATTGTGTGCGGGGTCAAGGCCATAGCAGTTGCTAGCTGTCGTCTCTTCCAGCGTGTGTGTATATGAGGGAGGGTGGCGTGTATGTGTATGTACGCACGTGTAGATCAAACTGACCTCCAAAATTGTTTTGAACCCCGAGAAGCAGTATGCGTCTATTTTTATATCTGTAAGGGAGATCCAAAATATAATTTCACATAGAGGTGTGAACTTTTGAATACAAGGTTTTCATTAGTTAGAAAATAATTTCACTCTTGCGCGTGAAAAACTCTTTCTTGAATTTGAGGGAGTGATGAATGGATTTAGTATTGTTACTTTGTAAATCGTCCAAAAATAACACCTAGGTCTTTTTTTTTTATCCAACACTGTTTCTGATGTGATTTTATTGGTTAAAAAGTATATATAGGATTTAATTCCTATACATGCTTAAACTTTATCAGGAACAGTTAAAAAGCAAAAATGATATATAGACAAAAAATGTAAAAAATTTGGACGATCTTTTTCTGAAATGAAAATTATAACTTTCTACAAAGTAAATTTCCTTGTTTTTTGTTGGCAACATCTTCAGTGATATCGTCAACAATTATTTCCTCAGTCAATTGTTGATCTATAGACAGTACTTGGCCAATATATAGATATAATATAGTTTAATGTTATCGAAGCCAATAAGATACTTCAAATGTTAGTACTCTCTCGACATTACTCTCTCGAAATCTTATTTCAATACATCGCCCCCCCCCACCTAAAAAAAAGTGCCGCCCGAGGAGTACCTCCTGAGGGGTTACTCTTCCTCTAGTTACACCGCTTAGTCTTCAACACTTTTGGTGTTAATTCTTGAAAAAATGTAATGGAATTTGGATGAAAAATCTAAAAATCTTTTTTTTTTTTTTTTTTTAAATAACAATAGCGTGTATGGTAATCGTGGTGTCAATAAAAAAAAAAAAAATTCTTTTCTCACGCCATATTTTTTTCGTCTGGTCCTAAGGTTAAACTGTGTAAACAAATTCTATTATAAGGAAACTACTTTTGGGGTTTGTTGATTACAGGTGTTATGATTGTTCTAGTCGATCGATGGTAAACATATCTACGAGAAGGATTGAAACCTTTTAAGTATCCTATTATACTTGTTTCCAGTGATAAAAAGAAAGATACAAGATTTTCACATCACTTGCAAATAACCCATGAATAATGGACTATTAAATTTTAATAAGTTGGACAGCAGGAAAGGTCACCACCGGTTTTCAGTGAGAAAATCAATAAAAGAATATAAGAAGCGTTTCTGTCTATATTTCTGAGATTATTATGTAGATTATTTACATGATTCGGACTATTGTCCTCATCTTTGTCGCCATATTTATTACAACGTTTCGGCGGTTGTACGCTCCGGCCTTCTTCAGGTGGCTGGAATGTCGAACTGAACCCTTTATTTCGCTCACTGGGGTAGACTGTTCTAGTTCCACGTGCCATGTTTGATGGATGTCAGTTATCTCCTGTTAATTTCCCTCTGAAAGTTCTCCACTGCCTTGATAAGCATAGAAATTAATACAATATGGGAACCAGTAATAAGGAGTGCCAGAGAAAAGCGATAACAACAAAAGTTGCAATATGAGCTCTGGTAAAAACATATAATCATAACAGCAAAAATTGCAATATGAGTATTGGTAAAAATGGTTGCTGAGACATTAGGTTCATAATACACAGACATTCATACACAAATGTCCTCAAGGACACATGACACAGTGGATAAAAGCGTTGGTTAGATACAGTGACAGGACCCGAACAGTGTGAGTTCAATACCCGGTCAAGGCAGTAGAGAACTTTCAGAGGGAAATTAACAGGAGATAAGTGACATTCATTAATAATGGACTATTCAATATTAATAACGTGGACAGCAAGAAAGGTCACCACCAGTTTTCAGTGAGAAAATCAATGAAAGAATATAAGAAGTGATGAGGTATTATGTAGATTATTTACATTATTCGGACTATTGTCCTCATCTTTGTCGCCATATTTATTACACCGTTTATCCACGTGGAACTAGAACAGTCTACCCCAGTGAGCGAAATAAAGGGTTCAGTTCGACATTCCAACCAGCTGAAGAAAGCCGGAGCGTACAACGAAACGTTGTAATAAATATGGCGACAATAGATGAGGACAATAGTCCGAATAATGTAAATAATGTAAGAAGGGTTGTTTCAGTGAAATGGGAAAAAAGTTGTTACAGTGTAACCCGGATATAAGAAAGTTGTCGGGACCGGAGAAGAAGTCTCTTATATCCGGGTTTCTCTTATATCCGGGTTTTGTCTATTTTATATACATTAACACAAGCTGTAATTTGGGACCAGAGACAATCTCTATTATATCTGGGCTTCTCTTATATCCGGGTCTCTTATATCCAGGTTACACTGTAATTTAAAATCTTTTCATTTATAACTCTTTACTTTAATGACGACCAGATTTTATATTCATTATTGTTATTGCAGTATTTTGTTAAATGCGTTAAGCTGAAATATTTAACGATGCGATGGGGGAATTTGCACGGAAATTTTATTGTCGTAAAACTGGCCATGCTCTTATTCAATCATTAACTGGAGAATTTATCAGAAAATTCAAAAAGGGAAACAGTGAAACGTTCACGGAGATTTGTAATGCATATTAAAATATATATCTGTCATGTGACGTTACATTCCAAATTTTCTTTGTCGCTTTGCAGAAGGTTTTGGATGACGTCTTTTCTTTGGACAATTCTCCACAATTTTGTTTGTGTTTACACAATTTCCCAGGCGATAAGTTCTTCGCTATTTTACAAATATATGTCATATGCAATTTTTCCGATCTATCTTGCTGTTATTCCTTCTTTTATCTGGTAAGAGAGAGAGAGGGGGGAGAAAGAGAGAGAGAGGGGGGAGAAAAAGGGAGAAGGGGAAGACAGAGAGAGAGGGAGAGAGAGAAAGAGAGACAGAAAGAGAGAGAGAGGGGGAGAGAGAGGGGATACAGAGAGAGAGGGGATACAGAGAGAGGGGGGAGAGAGAGAGGGAGGGAGAGAGAGAAGGAGAGATAGAAAGAGAGAAACAGAGAGAGGGGGAGAGAGAGAGAGAGAGGGAGAGAGAAAGAGAGACAGAAAGAGAGAAAGAGAGGAGACAGAGAGAGAGAGTGGGGAGACAGAGAGAGATGGAGAGACAGAAAGAGAGACAGAAAGAGAGAGAGAGTGGTGATACAGAGAGAGAGGGGAGACAGACGGAGAGGGAGAGAGAGACAGAGAGAGAGGGGGGAGAGACAGAGAGAGTGGAGACATAGAGAGAGGGAGAGAGAAAGAGAGACAGAAAGACAGAGACACAGAGAGAGAGGGGGGAGACAGAGAGACAGAAAGAGAGAGGGGAGAGAGAGGAGAGAGAGACAGAAAGAGAGAAAGAGAGAGAGAGGGGAGACAGAGAGAGAGAGGGGGAGACAGAGAGAGGGAGGGGGACAGACAGAGAGGGGGAGACAGAGAGAGAGGGGAGACAGAGAGAGAGAAAGAGAGTGAGAGAGGGTGAGAGAGGGTGAGAGAGGGTGAGAGAGAGAGAGAGAGAGAGATTCATTGCTTTTCGTCCACTTTTCTCTCTCTTTTAGTTGATTCTAATATCGACATCATTTCCCGCGTTTCGTTACATCAGCATTCCACTTCATGACATCAACCAGAGGGCAGATATCAATAACATATATTTTTTTCCGATTAATTTACGGTGAAAAAAAAAAACAACAAAAAAAAAACGATTTAATTTATGAAATATTAAATAAATATTCTTCCACGGGGAGATTTTGTTTTTTTCATGTTTTTGTTTTCATGACATAGTTCAAGAAATGGATTCAACCCATTCCCAAGGACATTTTTGGAAATAGGTTATAAACAGCCTAATCTTGATTATCGATTCTGTTTTGAATTTCGCCAGCTATTTTTTCCTTACTACTCTGAAGCAAAACAAATACTTTCCTCCTAACCAATCAGCGAAAGAAAGAGTCCTGTCCAATCAACAATCACTTCATCTAAAATATTGTTTGGAGCTGATTCGGACTGATGAAAAGCACGATTCGCTTTCATTTTTTTTTTTTTTTTTTTAGTAAGCAGATTTTTGTTATGTTTTATTTGCTGGTAATACAGAATGTAATAGATTGGGGAAGTGTGACGACAATAGGTACTATTCAGTTAGTGTAACGGTTGTCAGCATGGAAAATCGAATTTGCGAACAGAGTTCAGATTCCATTCTAGTCTGTTGCATACATTTTCTCATGTTAGGGTCCCAACTATGGGCAAATAGTTAGCCCCCAAACTGGGGTAAAAACACTATGCAATCATCAAAATACACTTTCATTTGGAAAATACCAGCAATACTTTCTTGAAAAAAAAAATTACAAGCAATATATTTTTGTAAAGAAATTTACTAATGCCCCCCCCGAAAAATTAAATTTCGGCATTAAATGATGTTGATATGCCACTAAACAAACAAACAAATAAACAAAAATCATAATTTCGCTTCCAAAAGGGCTGAATACTTGTTTTCCCGACGGTAGCTATAGATTAAATATCAGGTGAAAGAAGATTCATGAGCCGTTGCTGTTGACCAGTCTAATAGAACGAAAACTCTGTATTCTAATCCGTGAAGAAATCTATCAGGAAAAAAAACAAACTATATTTCCATTAATTCATTGCATTTCAGGGATAATGATGAAAAGTTATATTTTCAGAGACATTATTGTTTCATATCCTGAATAAAACATGCCATTATACAACAAAAATCTACCGAAAGAGTTTAATTATACAAAAAACCGTAAAAAGCACCTGCAATAATTCTTATCTGAATGTGGCTGTTGAAGCTATTTTGAAAATATAGGATTATGAAATCGATTAATTGATCAGTGTATTTTTCTCTAATTTTATATCAAAAGTCGAGGGTTACTGAATTAGGTATGTGACATTGATTGATTTGTCTGTTTAACGATATATCGACACCTCATGGAGCATTTAATGGCGAAATTTAATTTTCTCGTTAGTTTGGCAGTAATAAAAATATGTTTCATGTTATTCTGCTTTCACAATTGAATACATGGTAGATGATACTCAGCTTTTGTGCATATGTTTGTTTGTGCGGACATAATTATTAGAGACGATCATGTTTTTCATGTAGTTTTGTTGAAGTTATATTTTTTAACACAGTTTCTTTTCTTTAAGAAGCTGAAGGATATTATAAGGACTTATGTCATGAAAGTGTTCATTTGTTTGTTTGGTAGTAATTTAAATAGATTTGTTAATATGAACGCATTGGTGGAAACCTTTTTATATAAAATATATATTGCTGGTATTTTTACAATAAATATGTACTGCTAATATTTTTACTACAAGAAATGCATTTTATACTTTCATAGATTTTGCTTTTGCTTGGGTGGTGTTTCACTATTTGCCTATAGCTATTACCCAAACAGATGCTACCACCGCGGGTCAGGGTGAACCCTAGGAACAACAGCAAATAAGGAGGTGGTTCCACGCTCCTCAAAACTTCCAATCTTCTGATTACAGGCCTTGTTGCCGGATGTAGTCTATCGTCATACCCAGGACTAAAGTAATGTGATATGAATGAAAGTGTAAGAGTTAGGGAGTGGGGGTTATGCAGATATGGGTGATAGATAACGATTGACCCTTGACATCAACTGTGGTAGAGTTAGAGGAATATTCTACGACGGAATCTGTTTGAAAATATGATAGAACGGTATGTAGTTAAATGAAGTTAACTTTCGAAATCCAAAAAGAAAAAAAATCACTTAATAGATCGATATCATTATTTCATTTAACTGACATTGAACGTTAAACAGATACAAGTAATTAAAATACCTCAGTGCTCCATGTTGGTTTAAAATTCGTGTGATCACAGCCCTCCATGATCTTCTTTCGTTGTTTGAAATTATATTGGCCCCATTAGAATCCACATTTGCTTATATGGTACAATTTCCGCCACCTGTTTCCTTAAACTTGCTTGATCAGCTTATTATTGCTTGTATCTACCTCTCTTACGTTCGATATCACTTGTGGGTGTTGAATTCACCAAACCTTTTCTCTTTATGTGGTCAATGGATTAGCCACAGTTTATCCTAGTTATTTGTCACGATTCACATATAATCGGGCTATAGTATTCAGAAAATCCAACGGTACAATTTTTCATTTTCTCCAATCTCGTGGTAAAATTTGGCGTTTATCCCAACCTGTAAAATAGGCCAAAAATCGTCGCATTACACTCAACCTTTAGTGCTTGTCGTACACTCAACCTTCAAGCAGAGAGGAACCCAGACGAGGCTATGCCGAAGGGCAGAGTCTCGTCTGGGGAGGTAGACAAAGCGGACCCCGTTATTACGGAGTCTACGGGGAATTTGTGCTTGGGCCTACGGGCTCGGAAAAAAAACAACGTGAAACAGGCTTTGTCCCACATCCTCTATGAAAGGATCTAGCCTATTTTGTGAATCCGAGTATAAAAAGAGTCGTCTAAAATATTCTAAGTGCTTATGGCCATATCACGTTGAAATCACCGAATTTAACAACCTCGAACTTAGTCAGTGGCCATTTGGGTGACTGCTTGGAAATACCTGTGGTGTGAGCTTGGATGTGCGGAAGGTGTAATTGATACCGGCTGGGAATGAAAAATCGTTGGGTCAAGATCGAATTCATTGGGCGGTTATAAATCGAAAAGAGACATGATCACCCAAGCCTGTATCATCTACCCCTATCACGACGCATTACGTCAGCGTTGTAGAGTAATAGCCCATTCCTCTGTGAGAGACGTTTATCTAACCAAAGACCTTGTAATCTCTTTTACTGTTATTATCGCCAACGGTTTTTAATGACAGCATTCTACTAATTGGCAATAAAATTTGACATTAACTCATTCAACATTAATCAGATATTTATATTTCTAAAAAAGAAATAACTAATTCTGTACATTTAATACAACTACTGCTAGTGAATACTAGTATCTGAGTAGAAAGTTCCTTTTTTAAACAGTGTTTATTTCGTCCACACCAGAAAATATAATAAATAAAATGGATTCGAACCTCGGTCAATGGATGCCAAATGTTTATTTATAAGGAAACGGTTATTATAACCATTACTCTTTTCACACCGATTTAAACATGGTTACGACGCATTTCATGACAGAAATACGCCGTAATATTAATATTTTTAGCGGTAATTATAATGCACAACGAATATTTACACTGCAAAACACATTCTTAGACGGAAGTATACACAGCACCGGGAGTATGCTCTTAGTTGGGATTATGAAAGTTTTGACGTATACGCTGACTGGGTGTGTACTGGGTACTTAACATATAACTTGGGCAGAGAATATACAGTGGTTTACGATAAGTTTTTAGCCACCCTTGATTACAGCAATTTTGGCTTGTGTAATGACATCTCTTCTTTTTTTTTCAGACAATACCGTGTTAGTTTCAAGATACTCTCATGTATGAGCGACAGTTCATTTTGTAATGAAAGTTCGCGGAAGTGAAGAAATTGGTGAATTTCAACGCGGGCAAATAATATGATGGCATCAGTGTGGCAAGTCAAATAGAGAAATTGTTAGGTTTTTCAAGGTTAATCATAAAACGGCTAATAATATTGTCAAGCGATTTAATGAAGAAGGCCATTGTCTTGTGGAGTAACGTTCGGAAAACCAAGCATGGCGTTTGCGCAAAAAAAAAGGGGTCTGAAGTGGGAAATCACCAGGAACTGTCGTCAGAGCGTCAACGATGTCGCCAACAGCATGGAAATGTCGCCATATCCGTTGAGAAAGACTCTGAAAGATCTAGACTATCAAAGAAGAGTTGCAAGGAAGAAGCCTTTGATTTGAGAGGTACAGGCGTATGGACTGGGCGAGAAAATTCGTGAGCAAAGATTATAAATTTTGTCTGTCTGTTATTTGGTCAGATGAAAGTAAATTCTGCTAATATTCGAATTCGAGGCTTGTGTTTGGAGAAATCAGAATAAATCTCGGAACACTGGATGTCTGCAGGCGACAATAAAACATGAGGGACTGGAGTAATGGTGTGTGGCGATATCTAGTTTGGAGGGAAAAATGAGCTGATTCTCCTTGACGAGCGGTTGCATGGTCCAAAATACAGTCAAATATTAGAGAAAGTACTACACCCGCTACAGTCAAATATTAGAGATTGAGATTACATTTGAATATTTGAAGATTATAGTTATCAGCGAAGCAAGTAAGAGGAAGGGAGTTCTACTGTCGGGAAGTGCGAGAGAAGGATCTGTTGGAGTGGAAGAGGCGGGTTACATTTAACTGTTTCGACAGTAAAAGGGTGGGACCAAGATGTCAACCTAGTAGCACGCTTAAATTCATTCAGTCGGGATACCAGTGTAAATAGCTCGTCAGAACTGATGCCAGGAAAATAGTAAATTCTCAACTGGGAGTATATCTTGGGTTTGAGTTAAAATCGATTCTGGGAGCATATTTTGGGTTAGAGGTATAATCTGGACTATACTGGGAGAATACACTGGGCTGGATGCATACACTAGGCTGGACGTATACACTGGGCTGGACGTATACACTGGGTGGGCGTATACACTAAGCTGGACGTATACCCTAGGCTGGGCGTATACACTAGGCTGGACGTATACACTAGGCTGAACGTATACCCTAGGCTGGACGTATACAATGGGCTGTGCGTATACACTAGGCTGGACGTATACACTAAGCTGGACGTATACACTGGGTGGATGTATTCACTTGGCTGGACGTATGCACTAAGCTGGACGTATACACTAGGCTGGACGTATAGAATGGGCTGTGCGTATACACTAGGCTGGACGTATACCCTAGGCTGGGCGTATACACTAGGCTGGACGTATACACTAGGCTGAACGTATACAATGGGCTGGGCGTATACACTAGGCTGGGCGTATACCCTAGCCTGGACGTATACACTAGGCTGGACGTATACACTAGGCTGGACGTATACAATGGGCTGGACGTATACCCTAGGCTGGACGTATACACTAGGCTGGACGTATACACTAGGCTGGACTTATACCATAGGCTGGACGTATACACTAGGCTGGACGTATACACTGGGTGGACGTATACACTAAGCTGGACGTATACAATGGGCTGGACGTATACCCTAGGCTGGACGTATACCCTAGCCTGGACGTATACCCTAGGCTGGACGTATACACTAGGCTGGACGTATACGATGGGCTGGGCGTATACACTAGGTTGGACGTATACACTGCGATGCTACACCGGGTTTCTTTCCACATTCGAGACAAGTACGAAGGTTAGCAAGTAGAGAGTCTGAAACGTTGGGGATATGAAAACGGATTTGAAAAATAAATCAATATATCTTAGAAAGTTCTTCGTATGAACAGTTAACGCTTGGCTATACGCATTGACCTCAAGGACTGGACGTGTTTCACTCACTTCAACATGGCCAACAGTTCAGACATAGCGAGAAGGCGGCAAGCGCATAGTCAGTAAGACTGATTGACGCATGCGTATAATGTTACTTCCGACACTTGACAACAGAAATCCATTTCGCGGAATTCGTAACCGCGGCGCCATTTCTTCTCAGTCCTTCCAACCTCGCAGCACTCCCCCCCCCCCGATCGTGCGTCGGTTTCAGCTTCGGCTCTAGAAATCGCTATTTACGCTACTATGCATCTCATCTATCCCATCCGCTCCTGCCCACCTTTTTCCGATCGTCGCTCCTTGCTTTCGCCTACATCCTTCATCCTCAGCGTTTCGCTTGTCACTTGTTCCTTCCGATCGCGTTTAATCACTTAGAACACGCCATTTTTGACAGTGGGTCAAAATTCGTGGCTTCGTCTGTTGTGACGTCACAGCATTGATGATTCGCTTTTATATCCTTTAAAGAAAGGAAAAAAAATCAATCAGTTAGGAAAGCAAATTCGATTATTCAAAATGTAATCAGCTCTTTTATGCAGTTAATCGAACACTTTTTGGTTGTATATTTTTTGACAACCTAATCAAGCTAATGTTTGGACTTGAATAATTAAAGTATCTGAATTAAATGGTGGAAATTTGGTTTAACTATTAACTTATAATATACAGTTGAATCCCAATATCAATAGTCTGCTTTTTTGATAGATGTACAGATCTTGATATCCTGAAAGAGATATTTTTAAGGTCCTTTAAAGCTTAGGCTTATAACTTTTTGTATTTCCTCGTGGTATTTCCAAAATGGGGCATAGTCTCTGGCACAAAAAAAAAAAAAAAAAAAAATCTGGCTATATCTATTTTAACTAAGGGGTTAAGAAATGAGTGCGCAAGCTTTTTTTCTTCCAGTGGGCCGAATGAAATATAGCTCATCATAAGCCGGCTTGAAAAAGATTCAAATAATTTTTCGTTGAAGTGATGAATTATTTTCTACCCTACAACCTCTTTCCCACAGACGAAAACGTCGCAAGCCTTTGCTGCTTCATCGCTATTTCTAAGAAAAGTGCTCAGACGAACTACATTCCTTCCTTCCACCAGTTCTAATCGTCAGAGCTAAGACCCACCATGCCACGCACATAACAGTGAGCCATCCACATTTCCTTTGTATTTCATTGGTGAGATGTAAGTTCCAGTCGAAAAGCTTCTTCCCACTTAAGTCTGCTTTAAGAGACCGAATCCCAAGAGGATGCTTCCCGCAATCACTACACTCATGGCCTGTTCAAATCTAGTGTCAACTATTATCTTCCTTATCTATCCCCATTAACTCTGCCTCTTAGTAAACCTCGAGTGCCTCGTGACATGCCACCCAGTTGCAAATTGGTGGCTCACGTGTAAGCTTTTTGGTCATTTTTCTATAAAATGTATTGTAGAGTAGTTCTGCTTTAAACTGTAGTGTTGGTAATTTTATTATAGAAAGAAATTGTTGACAATTACTTTTATAGAAAAAATGTAATGCTGGTATTTTTACTACAGAAATGTATTTTTATACTTTCACAGAAATTTTCTTTTTGTTTGGGGGACCACTATTACCCCATAACTGGTGCCATATCAAGCGTTACCATCACTGGTCAAAGTGAACCTAGAAACAACAGCAATTAAGAGGCGGTTTCACAAAACTTAAAAATTCCCCCCTCTCGATTCGAGGCTTTGCTGCCGGATGCAGTATACCGTCATACCCTGGATTACTATTTCCATAGAAAGTGATTAGACGGATGATATTCCGCAATTCCACCAGTTCTAATCTTCAGGGCTAAGACCCAGCATTCCACGCAAATAACAGTGATCCATCCTCATTTCCTTCGTATTCCATTTGTAAGGAAGAAGTTCCACTCAGGCAGCTTCTTTCCACGAATTGCTTCATTCTGGAATCGCCTCCCGAGTGGATGCTTCCAGAATCATTACAATCTTAATCTATCCAATTCTAGCGTTATTCCTCATAGAGGATGTCTCTTATTTTGTAACACTATACCCGAGTGGATCGTCGGCACTGTACATTGAACATTTTGTAAAAAATGTCTCAGCCATTTGAATTGTATAAAATCTTACATGCGTTTTCTTACAATGTTTTTTTGAATTCTCAGACAAAAAATCTCTATAATTAAAAAAAAATACGTATTGTTATTAACACTGAAGACAGAGTAATTAATACACACCACAACCTATGCCATTTTGGCTAATTTCTTGAATTAATATATATATATATATATATATATATATATATATATATATATATATATATTTTTCTAGAGGAAAAAAAAAGTTTCCTGTTTCTAACGCAGAAGATGATCTTAGTAAAAATCGCCAGCGTTTTAAAACGATAGAAATGTTTCATTCAACGAAAGGTAATCAACATTCAAGAAATGTTGTACTTAATCATTGTTATGCATACTTTTATGTATGAGACAGTGTGAGTGAACAAGTGAGAACAATACGAATCGCAAACTTTTAATAAACGTTATTTTCGTCATGAGATTAAACTTGGCATTCACAAAAGGAAATGGGCCACACTTTCAACATAATTGGGTTACATTATGACCTGGAATTGGAATGAAAGAACTGATAGCACACAACCTGAATACATCATAAAAATGTGGAATCAAGAAGTAATAAATACTAAAGAATTCAAATATTTTGGTGAATGGATTAGCTAACGCCAAATTTAGCATAGGAGACAAGGGGGTTTAAATTGTTGTGGTGTTCTCCCTCTGAAGAGTCTATGCTGGACTCTCCCGCCTACTATAAGACTAGTAGGAGAGAAGGCCTTGGGGGATCAGTCGACCAGACTGTTCGTAACTTTTGAACTCTCTGCCTCGGCAGAGAGGAACCCGGACGAGGCTTTGCCGCAGGGCAAAGTTTCGTCCGGGGAGTTAGTCAGTCCCTGAACCCGTTTAGCTTCTTCAAAGGAAATATTTTTGGCCGAGCCTACGGGCTAGGAGAACCCACGGTAAACTTAGCCTTGTGCCACATGTACCCCTCGTCTGTTAAATATTAACAGTCGAATAGATTGAACGCTGGATCAACCGACACACACTCACTAGTCGTGTAATCCTCTTCTGTTTAATGAAATGGACAAAGTCTGACAATTATTTTAAGACAATTTTTATGTTTATACATTCTTTTTATAGATACAAATATTTAAGTAAATGCTCTGTTTATAATAAACACATATTAAACAAAATTTACCGGCCTGAACATCCGAGAAATTTTCACAGAAAATATTCGTCCTCCGACAGCATTCGAACCTGTATCCTATACGGAACCGTCATTTAGCTTGACGTGCCTTTAACCGATTTGGCCACACAGGAGCGTTCGGCTAGCAGGGTCAAATTTACTGTATTTGAACTTCAATCTTCTATGGATCTCTCAAGAACATTCATATCTTCTCATGGAGTATCAGCTGTAAACAAATGACGTCACACGTTATGAAATGGACAAAGTCTGTTATTATTATATTATTTTAAAGACATTGTTATTATTAAATTATTTTAAGACATTTTTTTATGTTTATAAATTCGTTTTATAGATACAAATATTTAAGTAAATGCTCTGTTTATAATAAAGAGAGCATTTACTTAAATATTTGTATCTATAAAAAGAATGTATAAACATGAAAAAATCTTAAAACTACTGTTTAATATATGATATATCTGTAACACCTGTTTTGTAACTTCTTTAAACATTCACTTGGTCACAACAAAAACAGTATACGCTGTGTTATGGGGTAGTTTTTCACAACACCGCAAGTTACCACAAAACCAAAATACTAACCTAAGAACTCTATCCATATGACTGAATAACCTTGTTACTGTAAGTCTTTTATATGGCTGTCAGATATGCCGTCCTATGTGTTTAGATATGTGAGAACTGTCAGTATGCACAATCGTTTTCTATGATCACTGATGAAAATTGAACCAATATTTGAAGAGGACTGTCCATCGTCGGATCTCGTTGACTGACGACGCAGTATTGACAAACAAACAACCGTACCCGATAACAGAAACATATCATTTAAAGAATTACAACAGCAGCAATAACTAAAATGGATAGTCTCTTGGGTTCGATAAGGTCAACTTGGTAGATATTCTAAAAATGACCTACAATCTGCTGTTAACTGGGGCAAGGAATGGATCCAACACGTAACTTCTATCTATTAAACATCTGAAAGATCTTTATAATTTCCATCAGCATGGCTGATGCTAACCATCATACGAGTGACGCGTTGCGCCTTCCCGAGTTAACATTCACTGCATACATGAGCTGGAAAGATTATATTGAATCAGTTGCTAGATCTACTGCTAAAATGTTCACTGTGTTTTACTAGATAATTTTTTTCTGTGTTACATATTTATAAATCTATGAATGCTTAGAATATTGCTGCCACATTTGGTCCGGTGGGCCTGCTGTATATTAAGAGATTCTTGATAGAAGAAGAATCGAAAAGAGGAAGCCGCAGTGTTATTGGTCCTGATCTGGCATCTCGGGTTCAGATACTTTCCCATCGCCGTAATGTAGCTTCCCTGTTCCTTTTTCTGTAAATAATTTCATGTTAGTGGTTCTGATGAATTTAAGCGCAGTACTACATTGGCAGATAGGTCCCATCAATTTATAGTTGAATTGGCTAGATGCAACTGCAGTTTCTTATCTCGGGGTTTTGCGTTTGATTAAAAAAATGTGACACCAATAAAATATAATAATATAAACATATGTGTATTTTCCTCAGCACCTTAGGCGCGTTAGGAAGAAAATTTATCAATTCCTATACACACACACACACACACACACACACACACACACACACACACACACACACACACACATATATATATATATATATATATATATATATAGGTAACTATACTCGTCTCGAAAAACCTTCGAATTTTTGATTTGCCAATAATCAAAGCAATTTTTAAAGAAAAAAATGTTTTAAAAAAAGAAAGATCCAGGAACATGAAAGTCTGTCGAAAAAATCGCACAGATACAGGTTTAAATCCCAAAGAAAAAAACCGACAGCTTTCCCTGACGATCTGTATATATATATATATATATATATATATATATATATATATATATATATATATATATATTCAGGTTTGTATTTCAGTAGACAGTCTGTAAGCAAATATATGGATATAGATCCGACAGTATGAAGAAAAATATACAGCAAAAAACAAACAAAAATCTTAATATGCAATTATGCTGTATTAATGTTAATATAAAGTCAACGTCGGACGTTTCGGTTTATTTTAGACCGTCATCAGGACATATTCCTTAAACATAATTAACATTAGAACATATAAAATTCAACATGAAAAGACGATGGACATAAGAGCACAACTAATCCAAACATTTTTTTAATATTTTGATATTTTGAAATAATCTTCGAATACGTTTTCACAACATCACCCACATGACGACGATGTGATCATATTTAAACGGAACGCTGATCTTATATAAAAAAATCAGTTATCTGTCTGGATTAGTTGTGCTCTTATGTCTTATATAAGCAAATGATTAATGCCACCATTCTCATGGCCTTTGTGTTTATATAGTGTGCAAGGGAAATACTCCCCATGTATAATTCCCAGAAATGCCTCGCATATGATGGTAATACATTAGTGGTTAATTTATCATTATGTACGAGGTCTTTCTGTGTGGTAGATGTGGGAGGTACTTCTACCGTACCCTGTAATTATTTTGTTTGTCCCTAGTTCGAATTCCACTCCAATCCATTACATTCACTTACGTGCTAATACACTTGGAAAAGGTATGAATCTTCTTCTTCTCTCCGCCCCCCAGCCATGGGTAAATAGCAGGACAAACCAGGTTCTATAGCCTTGGTAGGCAAGTAGTCTACCGCAGAAAGAAATGATAACCTACTGTAGGAAAAAAAAAACCTGCCTCGTCAGTCATGTATCGAAAGATATATGATCGCCTAAGCGTGTATCATGCATAACAATTAAGAAGTGTCGACAAATGAAATCACGGAACTTAATCTTTCACTTAACCTATTGAACAAAAGTAACCCCTCATCCGAAATATTGACCATATATTCACATTTAATGCCTGAGTGACTGCCCTTCATATTGCTTGAGTCGATGTTTATATATGCAAGAGTAAGTTAAAAATTATCGGCGCTTTCGCCAAATTAAATCTTTAGTTTTGTCACATTGCCTTCTGCTCAGTCGTGCTTATAGTTGGTACTATTGTTGTCAGGTTTGAGCTTGATCTCGCTTATTTTCTTGCTGTTGATACAATGTAAACATAGCCGCTGCGCTTGCAGTGTGCACCAAGGAGTAGCAAAGCAGTGATCCGATTTCTTCGGTTGCAAGGTGGTTCAGGGTGGAAATTAATCAGTCTTTTAACACAATGCGGCGACACTGCACTATCAAGAAAGAGTGTGTATGAGTGGATCGAGAAGTTTAAACGTGGACGAGCAATCGTGACTCACGAAGGATACAGTAAGCTCGAGAGATGGTAACTGTGAACAGGCGAGTCATCATCGATGAGGTTGCATGTACTCTGCACATTAGTCATTGATCTGTCCATTAAATCATCGATTATGAACTCGGCTTCCAAAGAGTCTGTGCGACCAAGGGAGCTTACCGCACAACACAAGCATCTTCCAACTTTTACTTGATCATTGCAGCAATGGAGACGAATAATATTTGAGCAGAATAATCACAGAAGATGAAACATTGGTCCATTACTATGAGCCAGGAGCCAAAAGACATGGAGTGGAAATCTACATGCACCATTAACGAGGAAATTCAAGACTTAATCTTCGGCGGCAAAAGGTGATGCTAACCGTGTTTTGGGATTTAAAAGAGCCTATACTGGAAAACTAGACAGAAAAGGGGTGCACGAACAATAATGTCAGATACACTGCTTTTTTTTTTACCCACATTCTGAAGCCTGCAATTCGCACCAAACGCCGAAGCCTAATGTAGAAGAATGTTTTCTTTTTGCATCAAAATGCACTATCACATACGGCCGGTCGGACCTTGGAAACCATTAACCAATTAAGTTTTGATGCGCTGAAAACACCCTGACTACAACCCACATCTCATGCTTTCCAACTATCATCTCTTTGGACCCGTCAAATATGCTGCACGTGGTTGCCGATTCCCTACGTACCAAGAATTCCAGGAAGTGGTGCATAAATGGTTGCGTGACCAACCGAAAAACTTCTTTTTGGAGGGAATGCACAAGTTTCGGACAATTGTACCAAGTACATGACAAAAGGAAGGAAAAACAAGTGGGCGGACAATGTTTGATATACATATATTTATTTATGCATCATCGAGCTCCTGTTTAGAATTGTGTTTTTTGTTCCTTCTAATGTTTCCACTTAAACTCTAAAATGTTATTAAATCTTTATTTTTAGTCAATAGAAGTAGTTATGTTCGGCCATCGTCGGGTTTACATTTCGCTCCCGGTTCTTGAATAGGAGAAGAGGTTTTCCTTTTAACTAGTTTCGGATTACTTTTCCTGTCTCTTTTAAAGTTTTTTTTTACTATTTTGTCAACCCTAGTAGCCCCTTGCGGCTTAGTGGAATTGCCGCCTTGTTTGGGGTGAATTGATTAAAAAAATGATATTGCGATTCATTTGGACCAGTCAAAACGTCGCTTTTATAATACACCACCTTTTCTGGCTATGACAATAATTTAAGAAAATCAATAAAATAGATATCGTTTAAACATCTAAATACAAGTTTTAATGATAAATTTTAATTGAATTCTATATTTTCACATATACAACCGTATTCTTAGGTCAATGTCTTTGAACATTTGAACGTTTGAAGTCTGTGGATGTTTGCGATCCTTCTTTGAACATTGTGGATTGGCGCTACATAATCACAAACAATGAACTGTACCAAATTACAGAAACCACATCACTTGTGAACTACCAAGAGCAGCAACAACTAAAATGGATATCACATGTTTGGTTTTATTGGTTTGGTTTAGGTTTAACGACCCATCAACCATTATGGTCACTTAAGAGTCAGTTTTTGAATTTTGGGATCACACTTTTTTAATGTAGTTTATTTGTTTTAAAGTTGGTGCACATGTTAGAATGGTTGTATGCATTAGATTGGTTGTACACATTTTTATTTTAATTAGATTTTGTTGTATAGTCCTATTTTCTTTAAATATGCCATTAAATGATCTATCTTGGTGTGTTCAAATAGTTCTTACATTGTTTTTGTGTTGTACTACTTTTTCCGTACAGATGAAAAGTCAGCGCAGTCCATCATGAAGCGTCTTACAGTGTATAGGGCATGACAAGCTGTGCAAAATGGCGGTTTCTTTTCTTTTTCAAGTAGGAATAGATGAGTTATTTTAGTATGTCCAATACGGAGTCGAGAAAGGATAACTTCCTCCCTTCGTAAATTCCCTGTAACCCTGTAGCCATTCACCTAGAGTGGGTTTTATTGTTAGTAATTTATTTAAATTGCAGTTGTTCCAGTAGATTTGCCATTTATTTTGGATATATGATTGTATTTCTACTTTTAAATCTGTGTATGGAATCTTATATGTTTGGTCAATGGGCTCTTTATGTGCATTTTTGGCTCCTGTGTCAGACTTATCATTTCCTCGGATTCCCACGTGACTTGGAATCCAACAAAGGATCTTTTGTATCTGACAATGATGTTAATCTGCCCAATAGCTTTATGATCAGTGGGTTTTTTTTTTTTAGTTTTGTAGAGTTGTCAGTACTGATAGAGAATCTGAAAGAACCAGGAACTTTTTCTTTTTGCTTTGGGAGATGATGTTAAGTGCCAAATCAATGGCTTTTGATTCAGCGCTAAAAATTGATGCTTCTTTAAGAAGATGTTTTTGTATGACTTGATTCCCATAAACGGCTGCGCATCCTGTTGTGTCCTTATCCTTAGATATCATATATAACACGAAAAGAAAATAATGATATAATCAAGATGTTGACATTCCACACTACTTCAAATCAAAGGTTAGGAAGGAAACCCCCATCAATTCTGGAAAGAGCAACGCCAATGATTTGCGAAACCTATTTTACGGAAAAATTGTTTGAAGAGAAAGTCTATATACGTTTTGACCGAGAGAAACGCTGGATGCTCGCTCACTGTATGCCGGATGTTCCTTCCTTACCATTACCATTGACGTATATTAAATAATATCTTGAATTATAATTAAAATTATATATTTTTTCGTATCTATTCATCATTTTTTCTTGGTGTACACGATTTATTTTTCTTAACATAACTCTCTATTATCGTCCTATATCAAATCAGCAAATATATTTAAACAGTTCCAATATAAGAATATAATTGATATTCAAAGTAATATATTTTATATGCGATTAGTTTCATATTTTTTACTTTTCCGTTATTCTTATAAAACGAAATGTTAACAACAAAATAAAGTTTCAATCATCAATTGATTCCATCTTACATCGTTTCGGAAATTTTAGTTATTTGATCAATATGGCTTCCTGTTTTTATGTTCTAATAAGCTTATAATTCCTGAATCTGTACATATTGATATAAACATTCTAAAAAAATAGAAAGACTAAGATATTAAAAAAAATATTAGGGACTTAACTAAATGGACCGCCAGTTTTGACGACACGAAAAACCTCGTATTAATATAAAATTCTACAGGATATGCATTGCATCTCTATTGTCACTATATAATATAACTAGCAGTATGGCCCAGCGTTGCCCGTGCTTGATTCAAAAATCGTACGACTCATACACTAATCGCTATCACTTGACTTAAAATATTTTTGCCCTTCCTTGCCTTTAAAGGAGTGCCCTTTGCCGTGCTGGTGTTGCTACATGCCTTACTTCTTGCCTATCTCACACTGCGAATTTTTTCTAAGCTCTATACTAAACATTAAATCTGTTTAAGCAAGTGAATGAGCCAATTGGAGTAAAGTGCCATGCAGATTTAAATTTTTGTCACTTGTGAAGAATGCAACTATCGATTTTTTTGGCATGCTAGCATGCTATTTAACATTCGTGTCAGTCAGCTGTTGGCTCTCACGGTGGCCAATAGAATCTTCCTGCCTATTCGTGGCAGCCAGCTATAGGCTCTCACTCTGGCCAGTAGAAAATGGCCGCAAACTACACGAAAACTGCCGTAGAAGCATGGAAAATCGATTATTTCCACTATCGATGGGAGTTGGAAGATGCAAAGTCGGTCTTCGCCTTTCTGCTAACTTGGAGCATGTGCATGTAAATTTTGGTGAAAATCCGTCGAAAATTGCGGCCGTGCATTCGTTACACACAGACACATCCTGCCTTTTATAGATAGAGATCATCCGCAGAATTATTTCATATTAATATAAGACCAGTGGTAATATATTTAAAGTCTTTCAAGCGCAAACATTAACATAGTAAAGACCTGTCAAAATAGAACCCCGAACTACCAAAAATCACAATGAATGGAAGCCTCCTCGTGGAAGTTCCGTACCTTGAAAGACAACTGTCTTTCCAACTCACACCTGGCCTCAAATGGAACACATACATCACTAAAGATGCAGGAAATATGGCCGGCTCCCTATAACGGTCTAGTAGTAACCTGAATCCTTAAGTAATCCTCTACCTTTAAAAGAGGCGGATCGGGTCTAAAAGGGGTGTACTGTTGCCACAGATGGGAGCTGCCCAGTCCCCTTTCGAATCTCGACAGAGTCCAAAAACGTCTCCGAGTTCTCGTGGTGGACAAACTATTTTCCACCTATCAACATCACTCTCACACGCCGGATTTGGCAAGCCCCTCACTGCTCCATCGCTACTTCTAGGGAAAGTGTTCGGACGAACTATATTCCTAGGTTCCTCCAGTTCGAAGCTACACTGCTGAAACCCTCCATCCACTCACACTGTAGAAAACCATCCACATTCTCACCGTATTTCATTGATGAGAAGTAAGTTCCACTCGAACAGCTTCTTCCCGCGAACGACTCCTCCGTGGAACTGACTTTCAAGAGGTTGTTTCCCGATTATTACAATCTTAAAATGTTGAAGTCTACGGTTAACCATTATTTTGCTTTGCTCTCCGCCTAAACTACTTCTTAATGTAACTATCTACTTCGAGTGATCCCTGGGTCTTGTACAGAGTGAACGTTACTTTAAAAAAAACGGGGAAAACCTCGCTGTTATATAAAGTTCTACTGGACTTAAACTGAACTTCTCTTGTCATTATATGATAATATCACCCCGACATTACTCCATATTAATATATTATCTGTAAAATATATTTAAAAACTCACAAGGAAAAAGATTAAACATAGTAAGCACCTGACAAAATGAAGCGTCAGTTTTGTCGACTGTGTAGAACCCGTATTAATATAAAATTCTACTGGACATAAAACGAATTTCTATTGTCAGCATACAATATAATCAAGTCCCAGAATTACTCCATATTAATATAACATCACGAAAATATATTTAGACTCACAAGGAAAAGAATTAAACACAGTAAGTACTTGACAAAATGAATCATCCATTTTGATGACGGGTAAAATTCGTATTTATATAAAATTCTCTGGATATAAATTGAATTTCTATTGTTATTATGTAATAAAACCATCTCCGGAATCACTCAATATTAATATCACATCTGGAAAATATATTTAAAGACGAACATGGAAAGAGATTAAACAAAATAAGGACTTGACAAAATATACCGTCAATTGTAACGACGTGGAAAATATCGTATTAATAAAAAAGATACCATTTGAAATAAAGTCAGGGATCAGTTTTCTATTGTTGTCAAATAATAAACTGATCCCCTAGAATTGATGAATATTATTACCGTAACGGGAAATATATATACAGAAGCACATAAGAAGGCATAATCATAGTAACGACTAAAACAAATAAAAATAAAACGTAAATTTCGATATGGGGAAACTCGTATTAATATAGTATACGACTGGGCGTAAAATAAGAGATTGTTTTTCTATTGACGTTATATACTAGCATTATCTCATAGAATTACTGCTTATTAATATAAAGACCTGGGAAATATATTTAAAAAACTCACAAGGGAAAGAGCTAAACCTAGTAAAGACATTACCAAATGAAACAGGTTTTTTAAACACGTATAAGAATATAATAATCATGAAAATAAAGTCATGGCTTCTATTTTTATTAAATAATAAACTCGTCGCAAAGAAGTGATACATGTTTAGGCCATAAGAGAGAAATATACTGAAAGAATCACAGATAAAAAATTAATCATAGTAACGACTAAAAAGAAAACATCAATTTCGTCGACATGGATTAACAAGTAATAATAAGTCGAGAGTTACATTAAGATATTACTGGGCTTAAAATAAGTCAATCGTTTTCTATTATCAGTACAAAATAAAATGGTTTATCATGATTATTGCACTTTAATATGAGACCTGGAAAATATATGGTCACATGTGGAAAACTAAAGACTTAGGACTTAATGAACCGTCAGTTTTGGAGACGGGGAAAAATTCCTGTTAATATACGATACAACTGGTCATAAAAATGGGCGATTATTTTTCCTTTCTTATTACTGACTGCCTGAATAGCTGCATATTAATTAATGATCGCGAAACTTGTTCGTAGAATAACAGTTTTAAACTTAATCATAGTAAAGACTAAACAAAATAAATCAAGTATTATGATTACAAAGCATATTATGCTGTAAATAAATATTTACATGCAACTTCAATGTTAGAAACTGTCAAAAAAAAAAAAAAGTCCAGTTTTGGATAGTTAAAAAATTCATTCCGACATGACAGCTGTCACAATAGAAATCAAAAGCGATGTTTTTGAAGAAAGGTAACTCCCCGTGCGCTTAAAGCAAAATCATAGAAATATTTTTTTGACCAGCGCAACAAAATCAGAACATGTCACCGTCGATTCTTTCGGATGATATCGTCCTGCCTTTTCACAAAGTTGTTTTTTTTATTTTATTTGATTCTTGATTATAGGATTCACTTGCTTGAAACCTAGATGAAGTTCTACCGCTGCTTTTGTTTGGTAGCCTAAAAAAAATGAATTTCCAAAATTAAATCAAACTAGTTGAAAACCCACCGTATATAAGGAAGGTTTTGAAACTTATACTGCGGTAGGATTTTGTGAAATAGCGTTTTGCAACCAGGATTTAATAATCTAGAGACATATGCTCATAAATATATGGTGCGATAGATAAGTTGTTGCCATTTTTCATTTTTCATTTTGCGCATGCGCGTTGTTTGTTTTTGATTTTATCGTCTGTACATTTTAGTAGGGTCAGTTGGGCACCGTCTGTGAGAAAAAAGGCATCATAATCCAATTCACTCCGACAGAAATTTGGAAACGGGATGCTGTACTGCTTGGCATTAGCATCGGAAGCTCTAATGTGAACATTTCAAAGTGTTTGGATGTCAATCTGAGGACAGTGCAAAGGATTCAGAAAGAGTTGGATGAGTCTAATGGTGATTACGAAGTTGTGGCGTCTTGAAAAACTCCCTCTGATCGATCTGATAAGAAAAGAACTCCAGAATTTGTTGGTGAAAACCTTAACACGGAGGCCTACACCAAGTGCCTTGAGGAGGTAGTGCTGCCCTGGTTCAAGAGGGTGGCTGTTGGAAGACCCTATATCTAGCAACGGGACACTGCAATATGCCGCACTTTTGCAGGAGATTCCGAAGTCATGGTTGAAGCCAATGGCGATTTTATTGAATAGATTTACTCATTATCAGGTCTATATTTCTGAGATGATGTATTATGTACACTATGTACATTAGTCGGACTAATGTCCTCATCTTTGTTGCCATATTTGTCACATTTCGGCCGATGTACGCTCTGGCCTTCTTCAGGTGGTTGGAATGTCGAACTGAACATTATTTCGCTCGCTGGGGTAGACTGTTTAAATCCACGTACCAGGAACACATTGCACAGTGGATAAAGGCGTTGGTTAGATCCAGTGACAGGAGGCGGTTAGTTGTGGGTTCAATACCTGGTTAAGGTAGTTGAAAACATGAAGAGGTGAATTAACAGGAGATAACTGATAACTGACATCCATTAGACATGGCAAGTGGAACTAGAACAGTCTACCCCAGCGAGCGAAATAAAAGGTTCAGTTCGACATTCCAACCACTTGAAGAAGGCCGGAGCGTACAGCGGCCGAAACGCTGTGATAAATATGGCAACAAATATGAAGACAATAGTCCAAGTATTTCAAGATATTTTTGTGTAATATTGGTAAATATATCTGTTAAAATTACATGTCAATGGTATTTTGTTTTTGTCTAAGTTAGAAATTATCCATCGTACGCTATATATTATACGGGTGATATTTATTAGGATGGATAGATCAGAGAACTCTGTTAAAATATAGGTCCCAACCAAGTAGTGAAGTTATGTCGACGAACCAAATTTGAAAGGTGATCATAACAATTTCTTCGTTTTTCTTTTCCTTATCACTGTTAGTATGATCCAGGAAAAGATGTGGCTATATTTTTTGTCCACAGTGTAGTTAAGCACATACTTATATTCTAGCCGGAAAGTGATTCTTTTAAATATTGTCTACTGAAGCGTTATCAGTCATATCACTAGCTCAGTTAAGGGCAAGAGTCTTATACGTTCGTGAAAAATATCTAAATAAAAAAAAAAATGTTGATGTCAAGGGTAATATATGTGACATTATTCTAAGCGCGACAGGTTAAAAGTTTACGTCTTGCTTGTCAGGCAATACCAAAAAAAAAAAAAAAAAAAAAAAATGTGAAAGAAATAAATGAAAATTATTTGAAAAAATGTCGACTTGCCATGAAGAAAAACATAAGCAAATAAAAAGAACAAACAAATAAAAAAGAAGATATCTACCTGATTGATAAGTAAAGGAATGGATGTGGTACGTTATCTAGAGCTGACAGTCATGCGTGTAAGAATAAGGTCACTGAGGGGGTGGGGGGAAACTGACAACCAACACCCTTTCTCTTAAAAAAGAACGCAGTAAGTGTCCCAGCCAATCAAATGTCATCAAAAGACATCCCAGCCAATGAAATTTCATGTTAGAAGGGAAGAAGTACTGTGAAAGAGGCCAAAAGCGTGAAATCCTACTGATATAAATATATTTATACATCATCAACCCTATAGGCATTCAAATGCACACACACACGCATATATAATAGCTGACCACTCGTATTCGAGGATACCTGTCTACTAGCGCGGCCAGCCAATCCTTATTGCAAGTGATCGCTCAGGCACATTTGTGATTGCTCAACACCCACAGTTTCTGAGCAGACCATAGTTACAATTTTTGGGAAAGAGCGTGTTATCTAGGGGGATCAACAATTGGAACAAGGCCAGCAAGTATGTTTTTATTGTGTTGTTTTTATTATACCTTCTAGATTTTCAGTGCACTGAAAATCTAGAAGGTATGATAAAAAAACACAATAATAAGGTCTTGAACAAACCCCCATGCCTGAATAGTATTAATAAAAACCCTACACTTAAATCAGACAATAACAGGGAAAAATTATGTAATTGTAGAAACCTAGAAGACTGCCCATTAGAAAATAAATGCTGCATCAAATCTGTGGTATGCCAATGTACTATGTCATCCACTGAGAGTCCTAGTACTAATATGATATACATTGGGTCCACGAAGAATGATTTTAAAGCTAGATGGAGGCAGCATAAGTGCTCTTTCAACAATATAAATAAAAGAAATCAGACTTCCCTATCTAAATATTTTTGGCATATGAAGGAAATAAATAGGACACCAAAAGTAAAATGGAAAATTATAAACAAGGCTAGAACTTGTAAAACTTGGGGTGACCCATGCCCTTTGTGCCTCCATGAGAAACTGCACATTATTAAGTTTCTAAATAATAATAATCTATTAAACAATAGACATGAATTAACGGTTTTTTGTCGACATCATCAAATTCATGCTTTGAATAATTAGCTAAAAACAAGCATACAATATAATAACTTTTATAATCCATGACACAAAAAAATAGTTTAAATACCCTACAAAAAAGATAACCCTTTATGAAATCGTCAAAAAACAAATGTTACGGCGCTTTTTTTTTATTTTTTATTTTTTTATATGCACAAATCCCTTTCATAAAATAATAAAATAAAAAAATAAATAAATCACGTAGACACGTAAACCAGACTAGGCTAAAACATATTCCGTTTCAAATTTAGACACCCCCACCTTACCCTGACTTGACATCTATGAAAGTAACTCTATACTGATAGTTATTATTAACACCCAACACACGCCTACCCAATTTAAACAATTCGCCCTAGTTGTTACCATGGAAATTTTGATTTCAATTATTAAAACACGTAAAATTCAGAAATACGTTATTCCAAAAAAAAAATTTCGCTTGAAGATGGAACAGAGCTTACTTTCAGTTTCGGCTCTTGTTTTGAAACATGAGACCTCTTATGTCGCGAGTTGGAATCATATTTTTAAATAAATAATTATATATATATATATATATATATATATATATATATATATATATATATATGCGCGTATTTAAATTGCATACATATAGGTGAGCCTTGGGTGTACATCTTGGGTATATTGTTATGACTAGCAAGCTTCCCACGCAGTTTATTGAATGACTACTACTCGTGGCCTTGTACTAAACAAAAATAGCAAACATTAACTGTAACCATTAACATGTATGAATTGATGGCATGCCGTAGCGAGAGTAATATCAAATTTGTCTCACAAATTCGTTCACTGAGGTAATATTTTAATTAATGAGATATACAAATTCTCTCTGAATTTTTAGGATTAGTTATCTTTATTTACATTATTTACATTCATACTATTGTCTTCACCTTCGTTGTTATTATCCTAATGTTTCAGCTATTGTATCCTCCGACCTTCATCAGGTGTATATCGATAGAGTAACGTACATATATCCAATTATTCTGACCTTGCAATTGATGAAAAAAATGGACGCAATACCGTCAGCTGAAAGTAGTAAATAAATTTCCAGAACCATGAGCCAAGTAAGAATATTGATTCTGAAAATGTGCTCAATATATTTGACCTTGTGTCATATTAAGGCTCTTCTTTTATTTGTATTCTTCGTCTCATAAGATAACGGAGTTGATCTAGTTTAGCGATTGAGTTGTGGCACTTTCTGTAGTTGAAGAGGGAACTGTAGGCCCAATTACAATTACTGCCTGTGAAAGCCGCGTCTTGCCCAGTAGTCGGTACTACTCACCTCTACCGTCAGCGATCTCTCTGCGTTTCCTATTGGCCCTCTCACCTCTTCTCGCTCGTGTGAAGAGCACTTTTCAAAATAAGCTCCTGTAGGTTTCACGCGCCGCGTGTTGGATGCTACCTACCTTCATGCCACGTTTACTATCATATTTGCCTTTTCTTTATACCAATTTTCATCCAATACAAGGCCCAAGAGCCGCTCAATGGCGAGCGTTACTGTGTGGTATTGTATGATCGTAATGAAAAAGCAAGAAATGATGTTCATGAGAGTATGCAGGAGAGATAACGGTTGACAGTAGACTTGAAGAAGTCAATAAATTAATGATTAGGAAAACATCTTGTCTAGAAGCATTTCCACAAAGCAGCCATTTTTTTTTTAGAAGAAGCTGTCTGAATGGAACATACTTTTAGCTATTGTAATACGAAGGGAAGAGGAATAATTCACATTTGTTTGCCTGGTAGGGCGTGTCCAATTTGTAAACGATGAGATTTGTAGAGCTAAGTGCTGTAACTGAGAACACATGTCATGGAAACAGCGTAGCGCTCACGATATTTCATCTGAGGGAGAGCGGTCGTAAGGTGGAAAATAATCACCCACAAGACCGCAAAGAGGCTTTTGAACTTTACCAAGGTAGGCACATGAGGACTGGGCATCTCTAAGCCAAATATCCCAGCAATCGCAGATTTGGAGCCAGTGGCATGTTGTTCAATATACCATAAGACATAGGCCCTTTCTGCATGTGAGAAGAATGCCAATATCGTAAAAGATAATTTTAGTATAATTTAAATGACCGCCTTTCATCTAATCATTTAATCGCTTTCTCTTCAGATATGGAAACATATAAACTAACGAATCGTAAACAGACACCACGCCTCACAAATCTCTAGTTGCAACAATGTTATAGAATTGAATATCGTGGCTTACGTCCACATGACGTTCAAACACTGATTCTCGTATGATCATCGCAGTTAAGCAATACCGGGCCTGGTCAATACTTAAATGGGTAACCGTTTAGGAATAACACGCGCTGTAAGTGTGTGTGCTGTAATGAATAAGGGTTCGGAATTTTTTAATCAAAGACCGAGTTCCAATTCCCTTTGGGTTCGTTATATTAGTTTACACTCAATCATTGAAGAGGTATAAATCCACATCTTTTCTCCCTAGCTATAGGTTAAATAGTAAGACTTGTATCACTAAACCATTATATTTTTAAAAAAATCTTATAATGTAAAAAAACATTTTCTGGCTTTAAATAACCTGCAAATGGTTGATAGACCGAAGAAAACGAATTAGTCAATGAAAAATTAGTCATTGAATTTTGAAAACAATTTCAGGCAATAGATACATCAACGTTCAAAACACTTACCTCATGACATAAGGTTTGGCAGATACACCGCTCGTAAAGGTAAGATAAATCTATTGAGTGAGAGATTGTTCAGATAAGAGGCTGATCAGGAAAGATTTCAACTTTTCTTATCACAGCCCACTGCGAAAATTTTTATAAAACAGTTTTTCATTTTCAACACCAATAAATCGATAGCTGAGCTGGCTAGATGTAGCCGCAAGTTCCATATTAACAGTTTCGTTTCTCGCACTTCTCACATGTGGAACTCCATTCCGGCTCCATGATTTCGAGCCAACTTTAATCTGCAAAAATTTAAATGCAATATCATTCGTTCTCTATCTCTCCTCCTGATTATACTTTTCTGTTTCCACTCATTATTAATGTTTCTGTTTCTAATTCTTCCACATCCTGTAATCACTTCTTTTTTAGTGGCTTTACTGCCTTGCATGTGGGTCGATACTGATTATTATTGAACTGACTTTCTCGAGGTACTTTTAAAAACTGAACATAATGACTTCCTAAAACTACTAATTTCAAACGCGGTCTGTTGCCCTTACTAAATATATGTGATTCTTTACAAAAATTCAAAGATGTTTCTATGAAGTAATCTGTCCTCATGTTGCATTTCGACATCAGTCACTTTCTCACCGACGTGACGTGGGTTCTCTCACTATTTTCTACAAATATTTTCATGGCAACTGATGAGCTTTTTTCTCTAAAAGCATGTTACTAGATTAGTTACTAGGTTACACAGTGTTACTGTTGAACTAGCTAGATGTAACTATCACTTCTATACTAACAATTTCATTTCTCGCAATTCTCACCTCACTCGCAAGAAAGAAAATCTTAAAAAATTTAAATGCACCGTCGATCGCCAGCTTCTGTCCTCTTGAATACAGTTCCTTTTTTTAAACTTTTCTTCTATCATCATCTTCTAAAGTCTTCTTGGTTTGGAAGAACTACCAGCATTACTTTCCGATGCCTTAATTTTAACTATTGGAATACGAAGTGAATGGGAATGATTCACATTTGTGTGCAAGTTGTAAACGATAAAAGTAAGGGACGTAACTCCGAACGCATGTCATGGAAACAACTACAGGGGCTCGCGATATTTCCTCTGAGCTAAAGTGAGGGAAATAATAAATCACCCATAAGGCCGCATAGCCTCTTTTGAAATCTACCAAAGTGGGTGCACGTAGATTGGGTATCTCTAGCCCAGATATCCTTGCAACTGCAGATCTGGAGCCAGTGGCATGTTGTTCTAATATATATTTAGTCATAGGGCCTCTCTGAATGTGAGTGGCATGCCACATAGAAAAAAAGATAATTTCAGTATAATTTAAAACGACCGCCTCTCATCTAAAAATTGCCTTTTCTATAAATATTTCCACGGTAATTGTTCGTATGAGCTTTCCACCTTGGTGCTTGTACTGCATGACTCACTACTAAGATGGTAACGAAGTCTCATGAATTACTGTTGAAATAGCTAAATATTCTAATAGTTTCGTTTCTGGCACTTCTCCTCATTCTGATTTCTTTCTTTTTTGCCACTTACAATCTTCAAAAAATGACATGCAACGCCAATTGCTCTCTTCTGTATTCCTGAGACCTTTACTTCTATTTTCAATTCTCTTCTTTCACTGCCAGTAACCCCTTGCGGCCTTGTACAATTATCACCATATTGAAGAAAGTAGTAGTGTAGGGTTAATGGCTTCACTTTAATTCAAAGATTGCTTAGAATTTTTCGATATTTATTTCACGAATAAAATCACGTTACAAAAAAACAAAAAACAAAACAAACGTGGAACTAAAAAGCCGAAGAAACATGAAATGATCATGACAAATAACAAAACACACACACACACACACACACACACACACACACACACACACACACACACACACAAAAAAGCCTTAACATGTATTCACTGGCATTGCGTTGAGTTCGTCGACGTGGTTTCACGTAAATAAAGTTCACTAGGCTGATGTTTACTCATTGTTTTGTGAGCAAAATATCAAGTCGCTGTTGTATGACGTGCTTCTATTTTATTTATTTGTTGTTCTACGCTAACGATAGCATTCGACGAATGTTGTTCAGTTTAACGGCGTCGACTGCGTCTTGTTCTTCATCGTTAAATGTGACTTGCTCACACACATACATACATACATATATATATATATATATATATATATATATATATATATATATATATAAATTACAAATAAATTAAATTAAAAAATCCCGCTCTGAATGGCTATTTCGCTCCGTAAGAGCATGTCAACAATTAATTGTAATTTATATATATGCTCTGTAAATAAATACATTGAGCTCTATATGTGGATCAGTTTTAATATTTTATATTAATAGGATTACCTTGGATTACATACTCACGGTTTTTTACCTGTATATATATATATATATATATATATATATATATATATATATATATATATATAAATATGTGTGTGTGTGTGTGTGTGTGTATATTAAGTAAGCTGTGTTTAGGCATCAAGTATAAATCCGAATAATTTTTATTAAAATCCACTATCAAGGTCTGCCTATATTTATATCTTTCCACTTTTCGAATCAGGTATTGTACACCGGGATTGAAGTTACCATTAAGTTTTCCCAAGTTCATGTTTGTTCTGTTATATTAAGGGATTTTCCTCTATGACACTAATTGTCAAGAACATGCTTTAAGTAGTTAGATAAAAAATATTTTTGACTAAATTCTGGCGTTTTTAGATTGCTGTAATTGGAAATAGAATCAGTTCAAATTGACGTCATATCTTGCGGGTAAACAAGAAAACAATTATAGAATATTGTCACACCAAATTCTTTTCCTGTTGTCATTATTTTTTACCATAATTTTCACCGTGTAAAAGGTCAAAGAACCAATCAAGATGGGATAATTTATGCGGATAGAAAGTGAACATAACTGTTAACCTTAGACTTGAACAGGTTAAGATTGTATTTACGAGTTCTACTTGAAATCTGGGTTGAGTTTATGTCCTAATAGGTTTCAAAGCACATTCCCTCCTTGCGAAAAGAATTGTCCGTGTCATTTCGATATATATATATATATATATATATATATATATATATATTCAAGCATGTTTGGTTAAATAATCTAGACATATGTCTATTTGTTTTATTTTAATCCTCTCACATTCATGGATAAATTATATAGTAATGTTAGAAAATTGTTTATTATGTCTATTATAGCACTAAGAAATGGTTGAATGAAGATATACATATATGCATATATATATATATATATATATATATATATATATATATATATATATATATATATAGATGAGAGAGAGAGAGAGAGAGAGAGAGACAACATTGAAGTCACCACTCAGACGTGACAGAGTGTTTCATGGTTAACGCAAACATAAGCGAACTTGGAATTGATGATTGTGTTTAGCAGGAAAAAAGTCTGTCGCCTCTGAGTGTTGACGTCTATGTTCACTTTTGCATTTGCATACACTCTCTCTCTCTCTGAGCACTTTATCCCGTAAATATAGCATACCATAAAACTATTTGTTTATATTTATGAGATGAGGTGTTATGTACACTATTTACATTATTCGGACTATTGTCCTAATTTATTACAACGTTTCGGACGTTGTACGCTCCGGCCTTCTTCAAGTGGATGGAATGTCGAACTGAACCCTTTATTATGCTCGTGCCATGTCAAATGGATGTCAGTTTTCAGTTATCTTCGGCTTTAACCAGGTATTGAACTCCTGTCACTGGATCTAACGAACGCCTTTATCCACTGTGCCATGTGTCCTTGAGGACATCTGTGTATTAATTTCTCGTTAATATAAACCTAATTTCATTAGCAACCATTTTTTAGCAGTGCTCATATTGCAATTTTGCTGTATCGTTGCCTGTCTTTTACCAGAGATCATATTGCAAATTTCGTCGTTACTATCGATTTTCTCTGGCACTCCTTGTTACTGGTTCCCACATTGTATTCATTTCTATGCTTGGTTGGCTCAGGAGATTTTTGTGGCCTAGCATATGTGCTGATTTCTTAAGTTTACGAATTTTCCAATGATGTTCTTTATCAATGATTTCAACCTGATTCCACAGATAGAGGGGAATTAACAGGATATAACTGCTAACTGACATGGCACTAGAACTAGTGGAACTACAACAGTTTACCCCAACGAGCGAAATAAATGGTTCAGTTCGACATTCCAACCACCTGAAGAAGGCCGAAGCGTACAACGGCCGAAACATTGTGATAAATATGGCAACAAAAATAAGGACAATAGTTTTTAAAGCTATATATCTTCAAACACACACACACACACACACACACATATATATATATATATATATATATATATATATATATATATATAGAGAGAGAGAGAGAGAGAGAAAGAGATAGATATATAGATAGATATAGATATATCTAATTTAGCTTCAGAAAAGTGTCTGGTTAGGAATGTCAAATTTACTGTTTATGAATATGATATATCGCACATGGAATGCAGATGTTAATAAAACAGTTCTCGATTAATATAACAGCCTCACAATTTTAAACAAAATTGATATATATATATATATATATATATATATATATATATATATATATATATATATATATATAAAATAAAAATACGGATTTATAAAAGACATAAATTGGAATGACTGTACTACAGGGTCGTATTCTACTGAAGGGTGTAATTTATTCCCTATTTTTAGCACCTGGGTGTATAATACACAAGCTGTATTAGACAGATTATGTTAAAAGATTGCCTCCATTACAATAGTCAGCGAGTAGATGCGATAGGTAACAATAAATTAGAGAAGAACTCAAAATAGATCGCTGCATTTATGTATTGCATTAATAATTAAGATTACAATTTAAAATTTCAAGAATAATTCTTTTGCTGCCACTTAATTTAAAGACAATTCATTGTACGTAGGTCTTTACTTTCCGTACAAACAATTATTTTTTATTTCATGGGTGACTTTCACTGGATTTCGCAAATTATTTCCACCATCCCCAAATTTATTTCCAAATTATAAGAACTCTTATCGTAAAAAGATTCGTCGCAAATATCAAGTAAAAAGATCGCTGAAAACAATCGAAGTCATGACAATTTGGGAATCCAAAATTTCAAGATTGCTGGTTGGGATCCGCCCGGAAATGTTTTTAATTTTCTCACGGAGTCGGTCTGATTCCAAAATGGTATGATATGTTGGGCTACGGCCTCTGGGAGTAAAGTTGAAAAGGTGTGGCACAGTGACACACTGACATTCGCATTTCTTCATATAGAAGAAAATACAGAACACTCTTGTCTAGGTACATGTGGGGTGCATGTTTCTTGTAGTTGCTGTTGGAATAGTTCAAGTAATAGGCTTTTGTCATATGTTAATAATTTATGTGATTCTGTAGCAACCGTCTAAAGCGTAAAATATTTATTCGCTTGGGACCATGTTTAATCATTGATTCGAGAAATTTATTGCATGTAGATGGAAGTCTAAACATTGCGAGACGAGATGGACATCACGTATCGCTTTCATATCAAAATATAGATCCTACAGGACTTTTTGAGAACATGATTCGAATTTTCTCTTCAAATAGAATCTTATTCTTACAGACGAAGAACTTTTATAATATTTTTTTAAAAATTTTACTGCTTCATCGTTATATAACCAGTTGGGTTTGGGTTAACTATGGATTTGATCTCAGTCAATTCCAAACCGTGCAGTCACCGCCGTGGTTGAACTGGTGTTGTTTGCTGAACCTTCGGGTCCACCGTGCATTGCCCACGTTGTGTTTTTTATCACAGGGTCGGTGGAATCGATTACGGCTGCAATCGAGGTGTTGATTCAAATCTGGGAATACTTGTTATGCTTTAAAAAAAAATAGAGGAATGTCTTTTCCCAAAAAGCATGCAAACGAAAACAGAGACTTGGGTTAATTTTCGATTTTGGTTTTATGTAGTTCTTCGGTGGTCAAAATTAACATTTCCACTGCAATTCTCTATAGTGAAACTTTGTCTTTTGGTATTAATTCTGGAACAAGGCTCGAGTTGGTGATTTTCTCCAGCAGGTAACGTGGGTTTCAGAAGCTCTTCTGGCTCTCTGGTGTCGGCTGTGTCTCATCTCTTCGAACCCCCTCAACTCACACATAATTCGCCAAAAGCGCTCTGCTTCTATTGACTTCGACCCAAGACCGGCACGGGATGACGGTCTCTAGAGATTCAGGGTTTTCCCCTGTCTTCCAGCAACATGACTTTTCTGTCTGGTTTGTAAATTTAATTATCTTTCTAAATCTTAGGAGACCACCTCCGACCACGGTAGCGGCTGCGGGCATCGGCCAGCCTGTATAGCTCATATCTACCCTTTTCATGCCTCGCACCATTACTTTCAAATGGGCGGAGATAATTCTCTTCCGTTTCCCCTCCTCTCTCAGTATTCCATCTGAGACCATCTCCACGGGGAAGTTTTAGCTGTTCCCTTGACAATTCTAATTGTAAAGCAAGTGAGCAAACGGGTTGTCTTATTCTAATCTTGATTTTCCATAACAAATATCTCCCCAGGCTTGGTCTGGTCTAGCATATCCCGACTCAGTCATATCACGTACAATCCTCGGGTTAGCAAGCAGACAACCTTACAGCTGCGTTTAGTTTTTCAATTCCTTCAACGCAGTATAAATTCCTATGTCTCGACCTTTCCACACCTTCAAATATTATCAAATATTGTAACTGACCTCTTTTTCCACTTGGGAATTGTGAGACATTTTTTCGTAAGCGGACATAATCTATATGTCACCTCGCCCTTTTCACTTGCTCTCTCTATTCCATTTCATATTCTAAATTACCCCTTTTCGTCCGTTCCAGTTCACATTCCAAATTTCTTTTACCGGTGTCATATAGTGTCACGGCTATAGCATTGTTGCCTAGTTGTGCTGGACCGTATTGATACAATGGGATATTGCTATAAATGACTATAAACACCTTCGGGATAAATTTTCATGGGCGTTGTGATTTTAGTTTCAATAGGAAAGTCTGTTGGCAGACTAAGATAAACATCACCTATGACATATAATATAAACCCTAAAAAAGCCCTAAACAGTTATATTGTACAACAATATATAACTATACTAGCAGGAAACTAAAGCTAACCATTAAGACTTTTATTGACCAAATAGAAGTGAAGAAAATATCCCGATGTCTTGAAAACGTATATACAACTCGGCATCTGGTAATGTAATACTCCCAAACAGATAAATATTGTCATGGGTCCTTAACTATAACTACAGAATGAACTCTACCTAACACTATGTATACTACGCCTCTCAAGAGAGAGGGACGAATCAAGCCGAAAAGCGACCGAACTCTCTGCCTCTGAGCAGAGAGGAATCCGGACGAGGCTCCGCCGAAAGGCAGACTCTCGCTCGGGGAGGTTGACCAACCGATCCCGTTTATACGTGTTCTACGAGCATTTTTGGGCCGAGCCTACGGGCTCGGAAAACCCACGTTAAACTCGGCCTTGTGCCACATGCAACCCTCGTTGGGGGGGGGGGGTAGATACCGAATCAAGCCCGAGCTTCTCGGCTTGACGGTCGAACTCTCTGTCTCTGAGCAGAGAGGAACCCGGACGAGGCTCCGCCGAAGGGCAGAGTCTCGTTCGGAGAGGTTGACCAACCCGATCCCGTTCATACGGGTTGTACGGGCATTTTTTGGCCGAGCCTACGGGCTCGGGAAACCAACGTTAAACTCGGCCTTGTGCCACATGCAACTCTCGTGGGGGGTAGCTAGATACCGAATGGAGTCGAGCCGATAGTAGTTCACTCCAAACCAGGCTGACAGTCATACTAACACCTTCCACATCTTGTATTATTATTTCGTGTAATATAACTTCGTTATTTATACTCTTATGTTCGTGTTGTTCTTCCTTGCTCCTAACCTGGTCCATAACAGAAATTAAAAAAAAATGCCTAAGTACGTCTTGAAAACGTATATATATATACGTAGATGGCAGACATTCGGAATTAAAAAAAAAATGTCTATATATTTCTTGGATACGTCTATCTCGATGACAGGTATTGTGAAATTCAAAAAATATCGTCTTAAAAATGAGTATATACGCCAGACATTGTGTATTTCATAACGATGTATAACTACAACTTGAAAGCACATATATACGTCGACGAGAGTTATTGTCAGGTTTTTAAAGATTACAAATATTTCTTCAAAACGCATATATACTTCGATGAGAATCATTGGGAAGTTCAAAAATACGTAAGTCGTCACACTTTGAAACGTATATATATATATATATATATATATATATATATATATATATAAAGAAAGAAAGAAAGAACAGTAAGATATATAATTCTTTGTTCTTATAGATGAACACGGAGTCACCCCTTGTCTAGTGGAAGTGGATTTATATGTAACCTTGGAAACGCGAATTATGATTTTAGCTGTGTTTTTAAAACCCAGTAATTTTAAAAGTTACTTCAAAATTCGCTTGGGAATGAAATGGAACTAATGTCTTTAATTTAATTACAAAATTAAATTCGGAAATTTTAGCTTCCATTTTTGAAACATGGTTAGAAATGTGTAGCGGAAAAAAAACATATTATAAATCAATTAATTTATAATATATATATATATATATATATATATATATATATATATATGTGTGTGTGTGTGTGTGTGTGTGTGTGTGTGTGTGTCACTACAGACATGGTGAATTTGGTAACGATGTATAACTACACCTTGAAAACATATATGCATCGACTTCATGCATTGACAGTTTCGTAATGATGTATCAGTAGGCCTTCAAAAGATATGCATACGTCGATGAGAGGCATTCAGAAAAAAAAAATTAGACGTTCATTTTGAAAACGTGTATATACGTTGACTGCAGGCAATGCGAATTTTATAGCGATGTATAAATATGTTTTCAAAATGCATCGAGAACAGGCAGCGAAAATGTTAATGAATCCTTAATATTCTTAATTCTTTATATTAAATACTTTGAACAAAATCCTTCTCATTAATAAATCAATAGGAATTTGGATTTGAGCGAGTTTATCTGATCAAGTATTCTTATAAATTATTTTGCATTTTTTGTTGATTCTCAGATATTATATTAGACATTCAACGGACTGTTATACGTGGCAACTACTTCGAACTTTGATATGCTGTAATTTAAAAAGAATCAGAGAATTTAAGTGATTATCAAAACAAAATGAAAACCGATTTCACAAGAAACACAAGAATAACAATTAATGATAATAAAATAAAATGAAAACTAAAAAGTAATAATACTGAGATAAATTTAGACATAGATAAAATACAATAAAATATAGCAAAATAACCAATTTTATTTCGAAAGAACATCATGGACTGCCAGTTTCCCTTTGGGGATTGACTAGTAACACTTTATCTCTGATGAGTTTATTCTTGTATTTATTTTTTGCTTAATAGCGTGTGTGTGTTTTATTTTTCAATCAAGGGCATGCGTTTATGGATGAACGTTGCCATAAAACAGACAGCCACCTAAACCAATCTGTCACTTTCTTCCTTTAAAGTGGCACGTCGTCTATCAATGTCGAAAAGCCTGACGGGTAATTTTCAATTCACTTTCCGTGGAGATTCGGCAGAAATGAAATCCCACCCAAACCACTCCAAAATGCAGTTATCTCCGTTACCACCAGAGTGCATTCACCAATCTCCTCGGCATCCTCCTACGAAATCGTCTTACTCGTTAAACGGGCATAGATGTTCCATTAAATCCGTTTTTTAGTTTTTTGGGGTATCAGGCGGAAATCTCTGACGCGTGATTTGTCTATTGTCTTAATCAAAATTTCATTAACCAAACGATAAATCTTTGCTATTTTACTTCACAAAACGTTGTTCGAAACCGTAGATTCCTAGCCAACATGTATGTAGACTTGTGGGAGGTTAGACCTGTTACCTGTTTAGCAGTCCACAATAGCGCCTCCACACCCGAATATCGCCGAGTATTTTTCACCTGATCTGGAATAACATCCGAGCTATGACTTGGAATAACCTTCTTCAATCTTTGGAGTATAAAATATTCTATATACCTCTTTTTCTATGGGCATCAACAATTGTTTTTCATGTCTAGAATGTTATATGATGATTCCAGTCTACAAACTGATAATTTGGGATTACATAAAATCATTCAACAATAACCAATGCTTAATCTTATTTATTTAAAAAAACCTGTCGGTTAAAATAAACAAAGTGCTCTAGATGATACAGAATTGTTAATAAGTTCAACCACAACATCAATCTCAAAAATACCAAAGCTTATTAAAATTGAGAATAACTTACTTGGGCGGAAAATTCTTGAGAGTGCAGCTACCGAGTCTTCCTAAAATGTTAACTTATGCCCCGGATGTTTTAAAATATATTCCGGGCTAATTGCTGCATTTTCTAGTCTAGGTCAATTTTCATACAGGAGCAAACTAGACGAGGCTAGCCGATAACAACCCCGAGTTGGGAAAGTATTTTGGGCTGTCACATTGAAAACTTATAATAGAATCGGTAAGGCAAGTTCGAATTTCAGCTTGGGTTATATACATTTCTTAAACCTGTACCAATGGGAAAGGTTTGAATACATTATATTTGCATTCTATCTCAACACTTGTTGACTTGTCAAAAAATGTCGTTACTGGCCTAATGTAATCGGATACATGATTCGACGAGTGAGTGCAGCAAATCTTGCAATACCTTCTAACATCATCAAAATTGTCGAAAAATAGAGATGTTACTTTCATAGTCAGCCTTGCCAGGACCTATAAGAAGACTGTATTTTGACATCGATGGAAAAGAATTTAATATTTTTTCTTGGTGTCCTATAATAACTTCGACAACATAATGACAACGAATTCGGTAAACGTAAGGTATAAAATGAATTTTTAAAATGAAAAGAACTTTCCCGAAGATTTCAATTTAGCTTTAAATGAAAGCTAAACTTTAAATTTACTCTATCCGGTATATAAAATCCTTTAGTCTATTTCAGACAGAAATTATATTGATTGGAACAGAGTTGTATTTTTTTTCACTAAAATCGATCATGTCAGCCATTTTTAGACAACTCTAAACAAAATTTATTTTTCCGTTTTAAGAATGCTGCAAAAATAAAATAAATATTTCTGAAACGTTATTTGAGGAAAATTAGCAAATTTGAAGGTAAATTAATCTGACTTGAAATAAATATTGCTTACTTAGTACAACCGCCGATGCATAAAATGTTGTATACAATCTTTTCCTAACCACGGGCTTTTGTTTTTTTGACGTGTTAATCGATTTATTGACGGCGGATTGACCACCGAACGTGATCAGAATATTCTATGGTGTAAGAGATGACAATTTTATTACGTTTTTGTATTTTTTCCTAAGGGGAGATAACCCTTAAAACACGTGACATTTTATTAATAGATTTATCTGTTTGTACATCCATATTTCAGAAATTCTGCATCGATATACCTATATAAAAACAAATTGTCATTATTTTAAAATTAGTCTTGGTTTTCAGATTGTAATGAGCTTTAAAATATATGATTAGTAAATATAGTTTTACTTAATAACAATATTCTCTAAAAATGATCTCATCGAAATTCAACTTTAAAAGATTCAAAAAATTTATAAAATATTCAATTTAAAATTGTAAAAATTGTGAAAATTGAAAATAAATCTTCTAAAAACTCATTCCTCATCGAAATTTTTGTTCTTCAGACAATATTGTCTTTAATCTATATTATTCACAAAAGCAATTATGAACTTTTCTAATTAAATGATATCTTACTTTTATTGAGTTTTTGAATTTTCTGATTCAGAACGCATTTCTCTGATATTGCAAAATAAAATCGGTGATGCAAAATTTTGCTTTTAACTAAAATAGTCACTACAAACTATCTTGATGAATTTCTGGAGCTTTCATTAAATTAAGTAAAGAGGAGAAACACATGTAAATAATATATTTGTCAAGATTTTCTAATAAAAAATATTTCAGTCCTGAAAATTTCATTAAACTCCGATAATTAGTTGATTTTTGCAAGACTTTCCAAATTAATGTGTCTGTCACCGCAAAAAAGAGGCGAAAATTTGCTATGCTAAAAGTTAGTACAACCGCCGATGCAAGAAAAACAAGTTTATTTAATCAAAATTTTGAATGTTCTAAAAATGATTAAAATATTTAATAAAATAATCAAAAAAATACTTTGATCGTTCCTCTTAATAATAGCATGAAGATTTTGACGATAAAACTACGTGTTCATTACGTTTGGAGCATGTTTTCATCAGGGTATGATGATCTTCTAGCGATCTCGTGAACGCACCTAACAAGATGTGAATTACATCCAGATGCATAGATTCTGTAATTGTAAGATACACATAAATTGGATATGTGTGTAACTTGCTAGAATAATTGAACAGTACTTTAATCATTGGTGTCCGTCGACAAAAAGTTATAAAACAACTCGGGCTCAGGAGAGAAAGCTCAAATTCTGTTTACTATTAGTAGATTCATCGCAGATGTAAAACCAAGGCCCAGCTGATTGACAGGATAAAGGAGGCGTTGGAGACACCGTGAAGGCCGCATGCGCCAGATTTAAGACTTGATGAAAGGCCGTGGTAGATCCTGGTAGTGGCTTCTTTGGGTGAATTGTCTTTTGACTATTGTATCCTGTCTGCTACTGTATTTTTTTTCTCCCAAAAATTGATTTTTGACTTAGGTGTTCACTTTGTCTTGCCTTAAAAATAACTGTCAAATTTAGACCGAATATATATTTCTTTGTCTATTCGCGTCTATCTATATATATGAATTTATCTCTATTCGTATCTATCTATGTATCTATCTATCTATCTATCTCCAATAATGTGAGGTATTGGACCGGCTGATCAGTTGATCTCTCTGTCTTCGGGCGGGGAGGAACCCGAAGGAGGCTGCGCCGAAGGGCGGAGTCTCTTTCGGGGAGGTAAAACCGGCCCTGAACCCGTTTATACGGGTTCAAATGGGCTATTTTTTGGCCGAGCCTAATGGCTCGGAAATGCCCACGTTAAAAAGGCCTTGTGCCACATGACGCCCTCGTGGGGGGACGACTAAATATAGTCCGTCAGTCAGTAGTTCAAGTCGATGTCGGTCGACCGGCTGATCTGTTGATCTCTCTGCCTTCGGGCGGGGAGGAACCCGAAGGAGGCTACGCCGAAGGGCGGATTCTCTTTCGGGGAGGTAAACCGACCCTGAACCCGTGTATACGGGTTCAAATGGCATATTTTTGGCCGAGCCCACGGGCTCGGACATTCCACGTTATACCGGCCTTGTGCCACATGATGCCCATGTGGGGGGTTGACTAAATATAGTCAATCAGTCAGTAGTTCAAGTCGAGTCAAATAGTCGAGTCAGAAGCAGTCCGAAACAGAGTCGCGTTCAGACAATTACTACAAGGCATTGGAATAGTGATACTGGCCGAGACTACATTGTTCTCTCTACTAAACCTGATTCTTCATACTAGCACTTTCTACTCCTCTGTATATATCCTCTGTATATATTCCTGTTTGTAATATATCTGTGTTATTCCATATACGTGTTCGAGTTCTTCTTTATTGGTTCTACCTTGGACTATCACCGTGGTACAAGGAACCGGACCATAACAGTTTTGAATATATATTAGGTTCTCGGAACTTATCTTGGGAGCAGACCAGCAAATTAGAGATAGAAAAGGAACTGATTTGGTACACAAAAACAGAAAGGGACATAAGACAATAGTGTGACTT
>CAHIKZ030003217.1:592500-687500 GCA_903632075.3 Acanthosepion pharaonis
TTTTGGTTGTAATGTGGATTTATTTAGAAAAAATATTATGCTTTGTTTTACCTAATTTTACGACACGTGTTTCTGGTCTCGCGACCGTCTTCAGGTAAATTGGAGATTTCCACATATTATTAAAAATAATTCATTTTTCCTCATGTTCAATGTTAAATATTCTCGATATGAGACATTTTCTGCTTGTGTGTTGGTAATCCTAATTTCTTTCTTTTCATATTGCAATTTTTGTTATCATTATATCATTTTCACCAGAACTTATATTTTAACTTTTGTTGATATTCATAGCTTTTCTAAAGCATTCCTTATTACTGGTTCCCATATTGTATACATTTCTATGCTTGGTCGGCGCAGGAGATTTGTTTGGCCTAGCATACGTGCTGATTCCTTAAGTTTTCGTATTTTCTAATAATGCTCTCTCTCTATTATTTCAACCAAATAACAAAGGAGGCGGTTATTTCCCTTTTTCCTCCATATGTGGCTAGCTGAGCCTGATTTTTTCTATTTCCCCATGTGTTACTGCTTTACGATGTTCTTGCTCTCTTTCCTTAACGTTGTGAATATTGCAATGAAGATGAGGATAACAGTTCGAATAATGTAAATAATAAAAGTAATCATAATACCATATCTCATATATATATATATATATATATATATATATATATATATATATATATATAAATATATAATATATATATATATATATATATATATATATAGTTATATATTTAGGCAGCAATCCTTCCTTTATGCATGTTTCATTAAAAACGACAGACAAGGTACTGCGGTTAAGCTTTTTCATTTAATTTTTCTTGTGTTCGAGCAAGAGTTTTCTTATCTGGACAAAGGGTTTGTAAGAAGTGTCCAAAAAAAGCTTAACCGTAGTAACCTTGTCAGTCGTTTTCAATTAAACATGCATAAAAGAAGGATTGCTGCTTAAATATACAACTATCAAATTACACGACCCGGCAGCTAACAAGGAAAATAACACCACTACATTCAGGAAAAAACCGCGTCTTCTGAAAAATCAAATCATCCTTGATAATGGTTAAAGGTATAGCCGAAAGCGCTCGAAAATATAAAATATTTGGACCGTTCTTACATACCCTTTGTCCAGAAAAGAAAGTTCTTGTTCGAACATAAAAACAGTTAAATAAAAAGCTTCACCGTAGTACCTTGTCTGTCGTTTTTTAATGAAATATGCACACACACACACACACACACACACACACACACACACACATATATATATATATATATATATATATATATATATATATATATATATATATATATATGTGTGTGTGTATATATATGATGGACACTCCTGTAGTTTTTGACCTATGAGTGTCTTTTTGTTCAGTTTTTATGTTTATTGTTTATGTTTCGTATGCGACAACAATTCTGCACGGCAATTGCAAACAAATCCACACGATGGGCATGCTGAAGTGTTGACCGTCATATCGGCTGATGTATTAGCCCGAGATTTAGTGTTAATTCTTAATTCTCTCAGATGGCTGAGACGATTCTTTTCAAATTCAGTTCTACCTCGGTAGCAGGTGTTTCTCCAGTCCCCTCAGTTCACAAGTTCGAACTCCTCTGTGTAGAATAACAATAATAAACAGCACTTACCGGCGTAAAGGTCCCAGCTAGCGTCCAGCTGGCAGACAAAAATAAAGCAGGTTGTAACTTAAGACAAACCATGCAAACTAACTGATGAATCAAGCTGGTATTTATATAGAAATGCCTCCACTCAGGTACCAGCAGCCAATCACAGCCCAAGCAATGGACTATCTCACTTTAGCACAATGAGATGCTCCATGGCAACATAAATAGCTCTCTTTCTAAAGGTTGGATTATTATTCACTTAGCTTGCTCCACAACTGAGTGTTTATCTCTACCACGTGATTTTTCTACACTCTGTAGGGATGTTTGCAGCATTTAAATTGTATTTAATATTATCCTTGAAGCCTAACCAAGGACGGCCTACATGACGCTTACCATGAAAAAGTTGGCTGTACATGATGATTTTCGGCATCTGATCATCAAAATCCAGGGTCACGAATGATAGATTCTGGGAATTTTAAAGTATTTATTTAAATATGTGTGTCATGCGAATAAATACCCCCAGGGGATCCCGAGAGTGGGGGGGGAATGAGATCCCCATTAGGCCGGATGAAACGGAAGCGAACCAAGCTACTGACATACGGACAACGAGACTGACATGCCCATGTGGAAAGAAGTATAAAAATATGCGCGGCCTAAAAATCCATCAGGCAAAAATGAAGTGTCAGGTGCAGCCGAACCAACAGCAGCGCGCAGGAATTTCTCCTGGTGAGACGCAGGAGGTGCAAGGCCGGGAAGCTCACCACAGTGCCCAGTCCCACCAAGCAGAAGTTCAAGCAGAGCCTGACACTCCATTTTGAAGAAAGATAAAATGGCCACCAGCCAGTAACAAACACGCCCGGCACGATTTCGACGTGGACATCGGCGAGATCCTCGAAATAACATCAAGAGGTTCGGTGGATAAACGACTAGCGACAATGTCAAAAGTCATCACTAGTTATGCAGCAGGGAAATTTGGATATGAGGATCGGAAGGAAAAGAAGGATATTAGCAAAGAAAATAGGAGGGAATTAAAAATTACACAATTTAGGTCGGAGCTAAAATGTCTTCGGAAACAATATAAAATCGTGAAACCCGAAGAAAAACAAACCTTACGGGAGCTTCGAGCCCTAATTCGTGTAAAAATGAAGTCTTTACGCAGAGCAGAGTGGCATAGACGAAGGAGGAAAGAAAGAGCGAAGAAACGGGTGGCATTTCTCTGAAATCCATTCAATTTCACAAAGAAGCTGTTAGAGGAAAATCGAAGTGGTCAGTTGGAGAGTACCCCTAGTTAAATTAATGCTTTCCTACAAGAAACTCTGAGTGATCCAAACAGACAGCTAGAATTTGTAGGTAACACGTCCCTGATAATCCTTAATGCACCATTAACGCGTTTTGACTCGAAAGAACCAACTTGGATGGAGATTAATGCAGTCATTAAAGCAGCCAGAACTGTCTCCACACCAGGTCCAAACGGAATGTCCTACGTAATTTACAAACGTTGTCCAAAACTCCGTCGGATGTTATGGAAGTTACTGAAAGTTATTTGGAGGAGAGGAAAAATAACTGGACAATGGAGACACTCTGAAGGTATTTGGATCCCTAAAGGGGAGGAATCCAGAAGGATAGACCAATTTAGATGCATCTCCCTGTTGAACACGGAGGGTAAAGTATTTTTTAGCATCTTAAACCGACGCTTGGCAGATTTCCTCCTTAAAAATAAGTACATAGATACCTCTGTGCAAAAAGGTGGAGTACCAGGAATATCGGGATGTATGGAGCATATAGGAGTCGTATCGCAACTGTTAAAAGAAGCGAAGGCAAATAGGGGTGACATAGCAATCGTGTGGTTAGATCTTAAAAACGCCTACGGATCAATACCATATAAACTAGTGGAAGAAGCTCCCCATCGCCATTATGTACCAAGTAAAATTACTATAATAACTTCCAAATGAGAACGTTGTCAGGAAATACAGCGTCGGCATGGCATAAATTAGAGAAAGGCATCATAACGGGATGTACACCATCAGCGACCCTCTTCTGTCTAGCCATGAACATGTTAATTAAAGCGGCAGAAACAGAATGTAAAGGGCCGGTCACTAGATCAGGATTAAGGCAACCTCCTATAAGAGCCTACATGGATGACATGACAATAACTACTACATCCGTTATTGGCGCAAGATGGCTGCTAAAGGGGATTGAAAAGCAGATCACATGGGCCCGAATGAGTTTCAACCCTGCGAAATCAAGATCACTCGTTCTAACGAGAGGTAAAATAGTAGATAAGGAGCGATTCAGACTATCCGGGGGAAACATACCAACAATTAGGGAAAAGCCCGTAAAAAGCCTTGGAAAACGTATAGATCATTCTCTAAAAGACGCAACAGCAATCCAAGAAACAAAACACAAACTAGAAACTTGGTTAAAGAGAGTTGATAAATCCGGCTTACCAGGTCGATTTAAAGCCTGGATTTATCAGCATGCCATTCTCCCTAAAATCTTATGGCCATTGTCTATTTACGAATTTACAACATCTCATATAGAACAATTAGAAAAAAGAATTAGCACACGACTACGAAGATGGTTAGGCCTACCGAAGTGTTTGACCAGTGCTGCTCTATACAGCAACACAAATGCTCTGCAACTTCCTTTCAGAAGTCTAGTAGAGGAATACAAAGTCACCAAAATTCGAACAATAACGCAGTATGAGTTATCCAAAGACCCAAAGGTGGCTGGAGCAGGCATTGAAGTCTACTCAGGAAGAAAATGGAGAGCAGAGGACGCATTTCGTGTCGCTAAAGAAAGGCTCCGCGAAAAGTCCATTTTAGGCGCCGTAGCTACTGGACGAGCTGGCCTAGGGTTCTTTCCTACCATCTGAGTGGACAGAGCCAAAGGTAAAGACAAGAACCGTTTAATACAAGAAGAAGTACGCAAGTGCAAGGAGGAGAAAAGGCTGGCAAAGATGGTAGGACAACGGCAACAAGGTGCGTGGACCAATTGGGAATCCATGATTTACAGGAAAATCAAATGGTCGGATATATGGAGCAATAACATCAACATAAAGTTCCTGATCCAGACTGTATATGACACACTTCCCAGTCCTACCAACCTCCATCGATGGTATGAAACAGAATCACCACTATGCCATTTGTGTCCGCGTCCAGGAAGTCTAAAACATAGCTGTAAGACAGCACTAGCGGAAGGCCGGTATAGATGGAGGCATGATGAAATCTTAAAAGGTATAGCAAAGATAGTTAGTATGGCCATCAGCACCAATACTTTAAACACAGATAAAAGAGCCCTACAGTTTCATAGAGCTGGTGAGAAACCCAAGAAAAAGGACACGAACATAGAAAATACTCTGTCACTGGCAACAGACTGGGAATTAAGGGTCGACTTAATGAAAAGACTAAAATTCCCGGATCACATCGTGCAAACATCTTTACGCCCAGATTTAGTATTCTTCTCTAATAGCATTAAGAAAGTAATAATGTGGGAACTGACAATTGCTTTGGGAAGAGCATGCAGAGGAAGCCCACGAACGGAAGATGTTAAAATATGACGAACTAATAGCGAGCTGCAGAAACAACGGGTGGAAATCAAGCTGTTTGCCAATCGAAGTGGGTGTAAGTGGTTTCGCTGCAAGGTCCCTATGCAAAGCTCTAACGGACATTGGCGTAGTAGGTGCTAACAAAAGAAAGGCGACCCAGACCATAACTAATACAACAGAAAGGACAGCAAAATGGTTATGGATTAAGCGTGATAGCCCTTGGACATCAATGTGACAAACAATCATTAAGCCGGGCAAATTTGTTAATATTATTACTATAATTGCAACATGGAAATATGGTAAACATCTTTATTATTTTTTTTATTTTATTTTATTTTTTATTTTACTTACTTATTCTATTTTATTTTTATTTTTTTTGAGTAAGTGTGTAAATATACGAATTGATATGTACAAGTACAGCCAAAGAATATATCTCGTCAATTCGTAAATTGTGCTATTTGTAAATATGTTGTTTTTATGCTAAACCCATGTTATACGCAGGATGTTTTAAGTTACTTTTTAAGTTACTATTTAACTTTTTAGTGGTTTCGGCGCGACACATCTCTTAAGACATTGTCCATTATTTCATTTGGTTTTTCGAACGTAACGTAAGACCTTTTGTCTTTTTCAATTTCACATTTATACGAACATGTCGTATTTTTATATATTTTACATCAGAATCATAACGACGTATATAGTGTATTTATAGTGTTTTTCTCTCTCGATCATTACCATATATATTTGTTTGCATATTATTTTTTATTTTATTAGTTTAATTGTCAGCGGTTTCAAGCGTTACATACATATAAATATAATATGAAGTTTCGTTAATAATAGATTTGCTACAAGATCATTTCGTTGTCTATTATATTTAACGACTTCAAATTTGTATATAAGCAATATTAAGGAATATTATAGTGCTTACCGTACTTTTATTTTTAATTTCATATATATATATATATATATATATATATATATATGTGTGTGTGTGTGTGTGTGTGTGTGTGTGACACCATTTACCAGCACAAAAAGAAAAGAAAGGAAAAAGAGAAAGGAAAGAAAGGGAAAGAGAGGCGAGACTTAAGCTTAGATGATAAAAGAAGCCACCCACGACCGGGGACATTGACAATGTTATTTTGATAAGTCGCAAATGGTGAAAGGTTTCATTACCATCGCAGAAAAATTCTAAATGGATAAGAAAATCGACTATGTTCTGGTGGCGAACTTGTGTTATCGGGGATAGATAACAGCCGCTTAATGCTGGCGAACATCTAATTAGCAAACCACAGACCGGCTAGCTAAAAAAAAAAAAAACTCCAATTGACGATGTTATTTTGATAATTGACAAAAAACCTGTGAAATACAGGGCTTTGGATAGATAAGAAAAATTAACTGTGTCAGAGGGGGCAAACAATATTGTCGGGGAAGCATTTAATAGGTCGTCTGCTAACCGCACACGAAGCCAACCCTGAGTCACGACTTGGCCGTTTTTGACAAGACATCTATAGGTGTTAGAATTCGGTTGTGATAACAAAACTATGTTATCAGAAATTGGCACCAAGAATGACTAGAACAATGGAACTGTTTTTTCGAGACGACGGTCGACTGTGTTTTGCTGGACGACCACCCATTCTGATAATTGTCGAAAATCTGACTGACGAAGTCCAGATGAAGAATTGATGTTATCACACTACTGGTCGCATTGTTCTGTTGGCGGCCAGAGTAGATGAGAGCTGCGATTAAGGAAAGAAAAGGAAAAGAAAAAAATCATTTTTTTTTCGAGCAAGATATATATTTTTTTCTTCCTAAAACAAAGCTAGCTGGATCACACACGCCCGGCTGGACGCCATTGGCCGAATGATAACGAGGGCCGGGCGGAGGTGATCACGTGACGCAGGGAGGGAAGCCGCCGCCGCCCATTTAGAGGATAGGTATGAGAAGTTGCTACGAGGAAGTGGGGAGAACCGTTGACGCCCCTCTGAAATATGGTGAGATATCCATTTGAGAATAAGAGAAGGTGGGAGTAATAGAAGACTTCCAAAAATGGAAAGGAGTGGAAAATTCGTAACCAAAAATAAAAGAAGTGGATATGGATTTAGAATTATCGAGGAACCTCCAAACCCGACAAACCCACCCCGGTTTTGGTCGGCGTCCATATAAGCAAAGTCGCAGCGAGCGAAAATCAGAGTTTCCCAGAGAGTTCAGTGGAGTTTCCCGGAGTGTTCAGTAGACTTTCCCGGAGAGTTCAGCATAGAAGAGTGTTCAGTTGAAGCAGGCCTCGCAGCTGACTAAGATTCGCGCAACTTCCGAACTCATCTTCAATCCAAGAACAAATTATTTTGAAGAGCGACTTAGATCAATACCACCAAAATAAGTTTTTCGACTTTCGCATGAAGACACACCAAGAACCAATTTCTTAAAGAACAGACAACTTAGGGCGTTAAAACTCGCCTAAGAAAAAACAACGTGTCACAATCCATATAGCGGGTCGGGAGAAGGGCGCAGTCCTATGTATCCAGCAACCATATATAAAGTATTGTTATTCTTTTTTTTGATACCTTGAACTTTTGAGTTATCATTTTATTTTCTTTTATGCATATTTGTGCGATGTCACCGTCGTTTGAACTCAATTTGCATTACGACCCCAACTACTGATTGATTTCGTCTGCCTAAGATCAATTCACAACGTGGGTAGGCGGACTGGAGATCAACGCAGTTACTTTGGTAACCAGACGTTGGAAGCGAGTTGGGAACGACGAGGCTGATATCGAATCTAACCAGATTCCCATCCGAATCACCAAAAGGTTAGAACGTCACATTTGGGTGCCGCGACCGATACCAAGCCAGTTGGTCGTCACGACTGACGCAACAGGCGGACGTCACGTTTGGAGCGGCGACACCCGTACGAAGCAGCGAGGAGGGCGGAGAAGGCTGTGTTGAGGGACGTCACATATATATATATATATATATATATATACGCCATGTTTATTGACAATTATTATTTTAATTTTGAGAATACATCCAACAAAGTTAACATGAAATAATGTTAAAAACCAATCTAAACGATAAAATATGATAATAGGGTTGAGTTTAAATATCCCCGCCAAAAGAAAAGAAAAAAGTACAAATAAAATAAAAACGGCAAAGAACTAAACCATACAATACTTAAGGAGAAGATTTAGGAAGATTAAGATTACCTCCTCGGTTATCCATCGAAACCGCAATCCACCGAAATAAGAAAAGAAGCCAGTCCCCACCGCGGGCCATTTAAAAGATTCTTCACGCAGCGGATTGGTTGTTACAAACATCCAATCGGATGTGCGGAATATGAAGGTCTTTCTTTCCTCTTATTCTTTAAAAAGGCCAGAGTAGCTGTTAGCGTTTAATTGGGAGGGGGAATCATGGGTTGATATCCCCTGATTGGGTCGATTTGCTGATGGGGAGTATGATGTTGAAAGACCCGAAATTCCCTGATGAACCAAGTCAAAAACATCACTGACGACCCCCTTGGGCGCCTACTTAAAAGCGTATTTGCGAATTATTGTATAAAAGCTAGCCAATTTCATTTAGATTCTTTTTTCATTTTGTTTATGATTCCATCATTTTTTTCTATTAAATATCCAACATTGTGACAATAGAACATCTGCCTCGGATTGTGGAACGTCGTAAGAACTTAAACGTACATTTATTTGGGTAATCTAGTGATTAAAACATTTTCTATGGAATTTCGTCACAGTAAATTATTTTCTCTTTTAATTCGAGTACCATTTTTTTTAACTCACTATTGTGTTCAGTCTCGATACGGTGAGTAAATAATTCATTTAATGTGTTGTTTTGTAAAAGATCATTTTTGTGATCATATTATCGTTAAATTTCTTTGAGCTTTCTTTGTGTTATTCCTTGTGACAATTATTTCAATAGAGTTAATTATACGTTCAAATTTTAGCTTATTAATTTTTGTATTAACCAAATCTTTTATTGTTGTGGACATAGTTGTGACAAATTTTATATTACGTAAAAGATCCTTTTTTGTGTTCATATAATCTTTTATTTAAATTCCTTGAGCTTTCTCTGTGTTATTCCTTGTGACAATTATTACAATGCTGTTAATTACACCTTCAAGGCTCAGTGGATAAAGGCGTTGGTTAGATCCAGTAACAGGACCTAAACAGTGTGAGTTCAATACCAGGTTAAGGCAGTGGAGAACTTGGAGTGGGAAATTAACAGAAGATAACTGATAACTTACATTCATTAAAAACATGGCACGAGGAACGAGAACAGTCTATCCCAGTAAGCAAAATAAAGGGTTCAGTTCGACATTCCAACCACTTGAAGAAGGCCTGGGGTTATAACGGCTGAAACGTTGTAATAAATATGACAACAAAGATGAGGACAATAGTCAGAATAATGTAAATAATGACCTTGAGCTTTCTCTGTTTTCTTCCTTGGGACAATTATTACAATACTGTTAATTACACCTTGAAGTGTTAGCTTATTTTTTTGTATTAATTAAATCTTTTATTGTTTACGACGTAGTTGTAACAAATGTTATATATATATTCAAATGTTAGATATATTCTTTTTAGTCGTAATAATGCTAGTGTGTAAACCTCTCCTTCGAGGGGTTTGTAACACATCTATTTATCATCTCAGTTGCGTCTCTGTCTTTGGGCAGAGTGCACGCAGGGGAGACTCCGTCAAAGGACAAAGTCGCAACTGAGGAAAATTATACTGAGGGGTGACCAACCGTGTGGAACAGCTGCCCGAGGCCGCAAACTCTCATTGCACCAGAGAAAGGGATCGGTTCTCGCACCGAGGCCAGCGCAACCAACGTTTTCGGGGGCTAGGTATTTTTGTTCCTAGCCCGGGTGTACGCGCTCGGGTCCCTCACCTTAAAAAGACCTTGTGTCACAACTCGTCTTAGTGGGAAGAAAGAGTAAATACCTAGTGTTAGTGAGTAAAACAATACACTTTTTAATTCTTTGGGTTTGTTTGGAAAGACGGCGTTTCTATTTTGAAATATTTTATTAGATATTTGTTTCTCATTGAATATGAAATAAGGTATTCGAGGATCTTAAAACTATATTTAATGTATTCCTCCTCTTCTTTTAAATATGAAGGACTGCAAAATCTGAGTGTTCATAAACGGTATCCAATGATTATTCCGCGTTGTATCTTCTGATATGATGGGAATATAAAATTATGCGACCAATTTTATTAGTTGATTTTCGGTTGATACTAAGTATTAACCTACTGCTAACACGGTTTAACATGATATCAAGGACTTGTACATAATTTTTGGTTTAAATTTCAATGAGTATTCTATTTTTAGGTGTATTGTTTTTCTTTTTCCTCAGTGCTGCTTCGACAAAACCTACCATCTATGAATAAAAACAATTTTAATTTTGATATCCCCTTCCTCAAAAGTATATAAAAATAAAAAATAATAAAATAAAAATAATAAATAAATAAAATAAAGACTCCCACACACGTCATACATTGCCCATGTCATTACACTCGCCAAGTCTATGAAAGCCTCCATTTGTCTCTACATGCCCTGATGATGACAAAAAAAAAGTCGAAAGCTTTGACCACGGAATTCCCTCCATATCTGAAAAGGATTATTCTTAATTTGGAAATGTCGATCAATAAAATTAATTACAAAAAATGTCTGTTGTATTTAAGACATACACAAACACGCCCAAACACACACACACACATTTCAAGTAAGATGATGAGGCACCCGAATCGGTTCAGTTCTGAACAAACGGATCAGGGGCCGTATATCTTATCGGGCCACTTCAAAGATTACCATTTGCACAAAGAGATTATTAGTAGAAGAGGTGCGTCTCGATATCATATACATACCAACCCCATAAGATATCAACCAAACACAGTGTTTCGGGTTATCCGGGATATGTTACAGTATTTATATATATATATATATATATATATATATATATATATATATATATATATATATATATATATATATTATATTTTGTATTATATATGTATATATATATATATATATATATATATATATATATTATATTTTTCAGGGATTGCTTCGTCCTAATTTAAGAGCTATACAGTTTGACAGCCAAAGTTTGATTGTAATTTATCTGTTACAAATACTTCCTCCTCCTCCTCCTCCACCTTCTTCTTCTTCAGGTTCTTCTTCTTCTTCTTCTTCTTCTTCTTCTTCTTCTTCTTCTTCTTCTTCAGTTTCTTCTTCTTCAGTTGCTTCTTCTTCTTCTTCTTTTTCAGTTGCTTCTTCTCCTTCTTCTTCTTCTTCTTCAGTTGCTTCTTCTTCTTCTTCTTCTTCTTCAGTTGCTTCTTCTTCTTCTTCTTCTTCAGTTGCTTCTTCTTCTTCTTCTTCAGTTGCTTCTTCTTCTTTTTCAGTTGCTTCTTCTTCTTCTTCTTCAGTTGCTTCTTCTTCTTCTTCTTCTTCTTCAGTTGCTTCTTCTTCTTCTTCTTCAGTTGCTTCTTCTTCTTTTTCAGTTGCTTCTTCTTCTTCTTCTTCTTTTTCTTCTTCTTCTTCTTCTTCTTCTTCTTCTTCTTCTTCAGTTGCTTCTTCTTCTTCTTCTTCTTCTTCTACGTGCCATGTTCTTCCAGAACATTGATGATACTGGTTTCCTACAATTTCATGCCCTTTGTAGCTCTGAGTAAATTTGGTCATTTTGTTACTGTATCATCTGCGGATCATATATCGTTAAGACTGTTCCCGTCGATAATAAATCCCGGTAACACTTCTAAATCTCTCCAAATCATCTCATTGTAAAAGTGGAATAAATCCAGTGAAAAGAAACATCTGTGTCTTGCGCAACTTTCTTCCCGCTTCCCTTCAAATGGTTCTGTAGAATGTCTTCTGGTTTCCTTTCCGTGTCTGTTATCACCATTGTGTCATCTGTATATGTTGTTACGATTGTGGCCGCCAATAATGAATCCCCTAAAAATCGCTTCACTCTATATGTTACTTATTATAAAATGCAAATTGTGTGTGTGTGTGTGTGTGTGCGTGTGTCTGTACGTTTATATATTGGATTAGATTTCCTACAATTTTCAACCGATTTCAACAAAACTTCACAGAACTACGTAAAATTACCTTGCGGTGGTTCTGACAGCGCCAAAAATTGGAAAAACACATGTGTTTTTGCACGAAATCAATTTGAAAACACGATTAAGAGACATCACTGTTTCGAGAATGAAAGGGGGACAACTCATATCGAGTAATACTTATTATAAAACCCAGGTGGTTTGTGTGTGTGTGTGTGTGTTCCTTTATATATGGGATCGGATTTCCTACATTTTTCAACCGATTTCAACAAAACTTCACTTTTTTTTTTGGCAGGTAGTGTTTCTTATTGTCTTGCACACTTTTTTCTTTATTTTTACATTCAGAATGCTTTAAAAATTCCATTTACAAGACAATTGTTTATAATAAAATTTTATTCAATCGATAGACTCATAACGATTGAAAACAATGTTTTTGTTTGAGTTTGGGTTTGAGCAATTCGTTAAAAAAAAACAAAAAATAAAAAAAAACAAAAAAAATAATTAAGACATTCGTGTCCGTCAACCCTAAACAATAATCTTTGTCAATTTTATTTTTCAGTCTTTATGATGGTCGATACTTGATCTATCTCTTACTGTTAAATCCCCGGGCAACGCCAGGCTCTCCTGCTAGTATTGAATAAGGCCGGTGAGAAGACGCATCCTTTTCTTATCGCTCGTTTTATATTTGTATATTTACCGAGTTTATTTTCTATCTGTATGCGTTCAATTTACTTCTAATATTGGTCCTAGATTACTCTAATATCCTTCCAAAAGATGTCAAGGTTAGCTAATTCTAAGCATTTCCCGAAGGACTTGTAGCTACCCTTATAGTGTATTGACTTACCTATTTTCGACCTAAACAAAATTAATAAACATGCACGTATTTGAACTGTAGTTTTGGTCGTTTTCCAACAATGAGTGCCACACCCTGTTTCTGCGTTGAGCAACTTTAACGATTGCAGGTAAATGACTAGTGTGGTATGTGGGTGGGGGATGAAAAAGGTTAGCGCCGTTTTTCCTGACTGGACGAATAAATTGGATACAGAGACCTGGCGTAATAGGCCTTGATCGCGGTTCAATTGTTGTCCACTTCGATGCATGTCTCGTATCTTAATTTTCGCCGCAGTTGAACTTGTTGGACCACTTATATTAATCAATTTTTTATTGAACATCTCAGCCCCCCCCCCCGCCATTAACTTTTGTACACTGCGAAATTAAACAGCAGACACAGTCCCTATTTTCAGAAAATCAATTTAGAAACAGATAAGATTTTTTCTTTAATGTGCCGTATACCTTCAAGGTGTAGGCGATCATGGCTCTCCACATCTTCCTATACTTTTGCTTTTTCTCCTAATCCCTTTTCTGCCGACCATTTACGCAAACTTATTAGACAAGTTATCCCTTTTTTATCTCCATGCCTTCTACTTGTGAGTGCCAGTTTTTCAATAAGAAGTGTCAGATCTCCTTTCTCGAAAATAACGATATAAAACGACTCAAGGATATTCTACACCTGGAATCCAAAAGGATTCTGCAACAGGCGGGAATGTTCTTACCAAAATAATATGACATTTAATCCGGTTGACAGCCCGAAATCTTCTCTTTGTATCATATTCTTTCATGCTGACAGTGGGTGTCTTACACAACGTTAAACGTTTATTAAACTCAAGTAACGTAAATTGTGCCGTACAAGTTGACCTAAAGCAGAACATTCCGAGTTATGCCAATACCTACCATAGAAGTCAACCTCCTAACTTTCGCTAGGATACGACCGAAATGTCGTAAAGATGAAAATAAATATGAGGACAACATTTCGAACAATGTAAATAATGTAAATAATTACAATAACACATCTGAAAAATATAGACAAATTACAAATTTTAGATCACAAAATTAAACGATTACAACAATGTAAATATCTGGAATTTTTTTTAAAAAAAGGTGAAAGAAAGTGCGACACTAAAATTCGTAGTGGCATTGGGATAGAGAAAGTTGTTTTCAAAAAGCTAAGCAACAAGGAAAATTTCGCGAAAAACAAAGAAAAGAGCACGGAATTGTTATGTAATATCGGCCATCCTATATGGGAGTAATGCTAGACATTTTCCACACAGATGAAGAAGAGACTTGAAGCAACAGAAAAGAATTTTACAGAATAAGGCTGGGAACACCATGGACTGAACATGTGAGTAACGACGAAATTTTAGAGAAAATTGAAGCAGAAAGGACACATACTTAAAATGAGAAAGAGGCAGATGAAATTTATAATGAGAAAAGAGGGCTTGGTAAATCAGATACTTACAAGGCATATTAAAAGGAATATAGGGGACACGGTGCATAGAAGAAGAAGAAGAAGAAGAAGAAGAAGAAGAAGAAGAAGAAGGAGGAGGAGGAGGAGGAGCAGAAGGAGAAGAAGAAGAAGGAGGAGGAGATGAAGAAGAAGAAGATGAAGAAGAAGAAGGAGGAGGAGGAGGAGCAGAAGAAGAAGAAGAAGAAGAAGAAGGAGGAGGAGGAGGAGAAGAAGAAGAAGAAAAAGAAGGAGGAGGAGAAGAAGAAGAAGAATGAGGAGGAGGAGGAGGCGAAGAAGAAGATGAAGAAGGAGGAGGAGAAGAAGAAGAAGAAGAAGAAGAAGAAGGAGGAGAAGAAGGAGAAGAAGAAGGAGGAGGAGGAGAAGAAGAAGAAGAAGAAGAAGAAGAAGAAGAAGAAGAAGAAGAACTGTATAGGACGGATCTTTTTAAGTTTGCCCAGCGAGTGAAGATGACGGGCGAGAGCAGCGTGCGAATATGACCACCGCTGGTCTAATTCTCTCGTGGCAATGTGTGTGTCTCCGCGTATGAGCTCATTCAATAGGTCTGCATTGCATTGAACCGGTCGAAGTTACCCTTCTTGAAGTTTGAAAACTCTTGTGCAGTTATCTCTATAATAGAGCTTTCTCTTTTGCCCAGAGTAACTTTGTTAGCTTTAGAATAAAAATAATAATACATAACATTCAACAATTAATGGATGATATTATCACATCTAGAGTAAATATTAGCGCGTATAACAACAGAGAGCTATGGTAAAAAAGCTTTATTCTCCGAAATTATTTCCTCATTATGAACATTATTATATCCATGATAAATTCGCAGCGTAGTAGGTGGCACAGCACGGCTGAAAGGAAAAATAATGATAAACATATACAATGCATCCCGGATATAAGAGACCCGGATATAAGAGAAACCCGGATATAAGAGAGGCTTTCTCTGGTCCCAAATTAGAGCCTGTGTTAATGTATATAAAATAGACCCAACCCGGATATAAGTGAAACCCGTATATAAGAGAGATTTTATCTGGTCCCAAATTAGAGCCTGTGTTAATTCATATGAAATAGACCAAACCCGGATATAAGAGAAACCCGGATATAAGAGACTACTTCTCTGGTCCCGACAACTCTCTTATATCCGGGTTACACTGTATTATCCGCAGAAATACTTTTATACTACTTTATATAAAACTATTATATAAATGTCCCACTTAGAGAATAATATCACAAAAACACACACACACACACAAACACACACACACACACATATATATATATATATATATATATATATATATATATATATACAGCAAAATAGAGTGTATGGAGAAACAAAAGGAATAGTTGTGCATATAATATTGAGAAGCCATGTTTAGGACTCCAGATTTAAACGGGTCGAATACATCTATGCCCCAGGCGAGGACATATTCCGCGAACGGGGAAACAGCGAATCTTTGGTTTACTGAAATTGAGGCCTGCAAGCTGGAATTTCTTTCTCTAACTGGAAAAGATATATTCTCAAAGGGAAAATGCTACATGGAATTGTAAGCTCCTTTGGGAGGCAGATTTAATCTCAGCCTGTCCAACTTGGCCCAGACTAAAAGAAAGCAATCGGTGGCTTCTGTAAACAAACTAAAATTGAATTCTGCCTTCGTCACTGTATCGATTGACGTCACTAAGCTGTCGTCAATGTGACCCACGTGACTTATCTCAAACAAAGGGCAATAATCGTCTACTGTATTCAAAAAATTTGAAAGGAAATAGAAAGAAGTGTCGAAAATGCAATTTTTTCTTTCTTGGCACTCTATTGTCTATGTTTGGAACTAGATAAAAATAAATCAAGTTTCTGAAACGATAAACAAAAGTTATAGAGAAAGAATTGGATCTACAAAAGGAGAAAAAAGAAATAGAATTGTAAAAATATGTTGTGTGTTAATTCAGATAACATTGGGGGGGAAAATAGAAGGAATTTATTTGACAACCGAAAAGATCTTGTATTTTTTTAAAGAACTCTACGCATTTCAAGACAAACCTTTTAATTTCAGAAGATGAATGAGTGTGCTGTCAAGCAAAAAGTACGGAAATAATGAAGCGAATAGGGACTAATCATCACTGCTGTATAAAATATGTAATAATAAAAAGTCCCTGTCCGTCACCGACTGACAACTTTTTCCCGCTGTTCACTTGCTCAGTCGCTTTTGTCAGTCTTTTCCTGTTTCCTCATCATGTGCTGCAAAAGGGCAAAGTTGAAACTGCAAGTTCAGCAAAAATATGACGCCGACTAAATTTTACTTTATTTAAAACAGACACAATTTTTACTTTATTTTTCAATCATTTTTTTCTTATCACTTCTTGTTTGTTTGTATTTTTTTTTGTTTTTTTTTTTAAAGAGAAATGCTGATTTTCTTTGTCGATTCTGACGCTGTTGCCTAAAATCATCTTCGAACGTTTCATTCGATGTCATCAAATGCTTTTCTTCGCTGGTGAGAACGTGAAACACGATTAACAAATTTAGTCACGAATCTGTGTCAACAAATATTTGATCGTGAAAAAAAAGATGGCGTCCTGTAGTGTCAGCTACGGCTTCTGAATAATAAGCAATCACTGCAAACAAACAGTAAAATGCCTCTGCTAAAAAAATCTCTGAATCAAAATCAATTTAACACATTTATTATGACGCCAAACCACGGCTGCCATCTTTCAACATCGCCCCCACCGGGCGGGTCATGTGTTCAGAACATGTTCCACTCGATACCTACCTATCGTCCTGTTTGGAGAATGCACCAGCTGAAAGAGGTTACGTGGGGGCCCAAAACTACGCTTCTAGGATCAGTTGAAGTCATCCCTGATACAGGCCAACTTTAACTCTGAGACCTGGGAAACCGATGTTGAAAATCAGCCTTTCTAGCTGTTGAAAATCAGCCTTCGGCAGTTGACTGGTTGACAATCAAGGCTATAGAACCCAGTCTATCCTACTATTAAACCCATAGTTTGGGGGAAGAAGAAATGGATCCATGCATTTCCCGAAGAGTACTTACGCGTATATCAATACAACGAATTCAATTGGTATTCGAACTCGGCTCTCTAATTTCTGATTCCGAGCCGTTATTCATTACACCACCTGTACATCTTATTACTATTAACTTAAATAAGAGACATATGGAAAGAATCGAAAAGCCGGACTGGCAATTAAAAACACACTTTTTCTGCGAAATATTTATTGATAATTGTTGTGTTCCCGGGGGGCGAGGGATATGGTTATGGAAAAAAAAGATAAAAAGATAAAACGAAAGGATAAATAAACTATTAACAAAACTTTATTAATTTAAATATTAATTCGAACGGTGAGTGGATATTTTTGTTTCTGAAGGCGCTGATGTGGATGCAGAAATTCTCTCAGATAATAATTCCATCAAGCGTATTTGCTGTTTGTAAGACTTGATGAATTGATGAATCTATTCTTGTGTGTGTGTCCGTCTTGTTCAGGTTTTATGGATTGAGTTGAATCTTTTCTAGCTCTAAATTGAAATGATGATCCCTCTTCTTGTTGTGACATCCCGATCCAGTTTTTCTCTCTACTGTTCACTCTTTTTGAAAGTTATTCACCGTTCTCTTGATAGTTCTTGAAAAGTCTTTGAAGCCAGAGTATGAATGTTGATAACATTACTGAAGGCCTGTATGATCTTTTTCCTTTCAATATTGTTCATTTGGGAAAACAATGGGGCCGACATTAAAAGATTTTAACCTGTTCTGTTTCTAGCTGAATTCTTACGAAAAAAAATGGCATGGTGGCTAAACGTTTTATGGGAAAAGAAACTCAATTAACTTAGAGTTTTTTTTTAGATATTAAGCATTTTGTGGGATGGAAAATTATGTTGTTAAACGATTCGGACAATTTTGCTGTTACAGTCGGTATATATATAAAACAAGCAGCGTGAAAGTGAAGATAGAAGGGTGTACTTGTAACATATCCTAACAGGAATACTACTAATACTACTACTACTACTACTAATAATAATAATAATGAACAAAGTAACTGGCGCGACTCTTTCAATATTTTTCAACACTGAGAGGTGAGTACGATTTAACAAAAGAAAAAGAAAAGAAAACACACAGTGTTTGACAATGCTCAAAAATATTTGAACAGTATGTCTGTCTTCAAGTTATGTTTAAAAATTGTATAATAAAAAGGATGTAACTATAAAAAAAGCTCAACAAAGTATATAAATCTTTGTACAGGGAGAGGCCCATATGATTTATAGTAAGCTGTTTGATTAATTCATCTTAGTAACTGTAATCAACTAACGGGAAATTTCAAGATGAACACGGTCGCCATCTTATTACGTCCGTTTTACTTGCATTACTTTAACGATGGTGGCGTTTCTTTCGTTTCGACACATTCATTTCTAGGGCAGTCGTTGTCTCAAGAAAAGCGGCTTTTCTACAAATATATATACTTTTTTGTAAAGTTTTCGCATTTTAATACTTGGATACAACTTTTAAATAAAACTTGAAAACGCCATAATATTGATGAACAAGGTCAAACACTGTGCTTTTTTTCTCTTCTTAAATCACGCTTTTCTCTTAGTGTTAATAATAATAATAATAATAATAATAATGGTTTTAGACAAGACATTGTTTGCACATTTTGATTTTATACTAATAATAATGCAGACATTGTTTTTTATTAATTGTTTTTAAGGCATATCATCCATTTCCCGGTAATTTTTAAATTGTTGTGGAGTAAAGAGTACACTCCCGGTGAATGAATGAACTCGTCCGATGCTTTAAAGTGTTCCATGGTATGAGGGTGTGTGGTAGATGTACCTAAGATAGGTTGTTCTCAGCCAGGCTCGCAGCATACTTGTCAAACTCTCTGCCTTCGTGCAGAGAGGAACCCAGACAAGGGTATGAGCAGAGTCTCATTTGGGGAGGTAGGCAAAAACCCACCCAGTGTATGCGGGGGTATACCGGGAACTTTTGCCCGAGGCTACGGACTCGGATTTGCCTCACAGAAAACTCTACCTTGTGCGACATCCTGCCTTGTGGGGAGGGGTGGAAAATACCACTTGTACCTATGCTAGATCGTTCGCTGCCAGGTTTGCGACCGGCTTGTCGAACTCTCTACCTTCGGACAGAGAGGAATCCAGATGCTATGCAGAAGGGCAAAGTCTCGTCTGGGGTGGTAGACAAAACCGAACCCAGTATGCGGGCTCTACGGGGAAAATTTGGCCGAGCCGACGTGTTCGGATTCGCCCCACATAAAACTCGGCTTTGTGCAGTATCCCTCCTTGTGTAAAAAACTTGGTAAATACCTCTAACACGCAGTTCGCTTCTGGGCTTGCGACACACTTGTCGATCACGATGCTTTCGGGCTTAGAGTAACCCAGACGCGAATATGCCCGAAAAACAAGAAATATCATAACCATTCGATACGTTTTTATATATCAAGAGTATTGTGTCGAGACTTACTCCAAAAACAGGGTGAAAGCGGTTTGACAGAATTAAAAGTTGCATCGGTCATTAAAGAAATTGTTCTCACAAGTAGAGCTCACACCTTAAGTAGGGTTTTTATCTATATACAATGTCTGTGATCTTTGGTCGTTATATTTTTATTTTCATTTGCTTTTTATAAAAATGATCATTGGAAACTGTCATGATGCTATTTCTGTCCTTACATCACGAAGGGCTTTATCTATGTAAAATATGTGTGTGTTTGTGCGTGTGTTGTGTTTTTTAATTGGTCAGTGGATAATGCCATGATGGCATTTATACCTTTAGGTCTCTGAGCGAGATCCGGAAAAAAAACATGTGAACACCAGAAATCAAAGGAAAAATGTGACATATGGGAACATCAACAATCCCTGTTGTAGTTTGAGCCCTAGGACTGGTTGGAAAAGATTACAGTAGACTAATTGAAGGGATTCCTGGAAGTCCATGCCTCAAGGAGATACAAAAAATTGTTCTGACAAATACAGCCCACACTTTACGAACGGCTTTATCTATATAATTTTTTTTTTTTTTTTCATGATGCCATTTCTAACCTTAGGTCCCTGGGAAAGAAATGTGTAAACGCCAGAAATCAAAGAAAATAATAATAATAATAATAATAATAATAATAATAATAATACAAGTAAAGTAATAATAATTTTACAATTATAAATACAAGTACAGCACCATACACGGACTGAAGTTGCAAAATACATGAAAAATAAAGCAAAAACCAATGCAATTGACGAGATACAGAAATAATGCCAAGATAAACAGCTTCATGGCCAATACTATCCCCGTACCAAAAAGGCTGATGTGAATAGGCCCAGTGCCCATAAGTGGCTACGTAGTGCAGGGTTGAAAGCTGAAACCGAAGGTTTTATACTTGCTGCACAAGATCAGTGCTTGTTAACTAGAAATTATCAAGCACATATACTAAAATATTATGTTAACCCAAAATGCAGGTTCTGTGATAATTACCCAGAAACAATTGATCATCTTGTATCAGATTGCACGGTATTGGCACCCACTGAATATGAAACCCGGCATGACAGATTGGGCCAATATGTGCCCTGGAAAATCTCTAACTTCTACGGGAAGGAAACTAAATGAAATTGGTATGAACACCACCCAGACCCGGTTACGGAGATAGGACCTGTTACAATTTTATGGGATTACACAATACACACAGACAGAACAACCAAAGCTAACCGCCTAGACACTGTTATTAGAGACCGCAATTAAAAAAAAAGAAAGTGCCTCCTTATTTATATGACGGTCCCTGAAGACTGCAATGTATCTTTGAAGATCTTCAAAAAGCTATCAAAATACAAGGACCTTGAAATCGAAATCTCAAAAATGTGGCACATGGGAACATCAAAAATCCTTGTTGTATTTGGAGCTATCGGATTGGTTGGAAAAGATTCCGGTAGACTAACTGAAGGGATTCCTGGAAGCCCAATGACTTAAAGAAATACAAATAATTGTTCTCACGAGTACAGCCCACACCTTACGAAGGGGTTTATGTATATAATTTTTTTTTTTTTGACAGTGGAAAATGTCATGATGCCATTTCTAACCTTAGTTCTCTGGGCGGGACCACGAACGAAATGTGTACACACCAGAAATCAAAGGAAATAAAATAAAAATAATAATGATGATGATCCTTAAGGCTTTAGAAATGTACAGAAGTGTCCTCGTAGATAGCAAATTTCCTTAAAGACAATATGGGAATGTGGGAAGTCACATTATACCTAAATCACATCAAAGGCACTGTCACTTTTAACCGTCTGAACATCCGACGAGGCATCTTTTAAGGTGACTCCGTATCAACCATTCTGTTTTGTCTGTCCTTAACCCATCTTTCACGTGAACTAAACAATAATAGCTATGGGTACAAAGTAAAGAAGAAAGTATTTAATCACCTACTCTACATGGATGAACCTAAAATATTTGGCAAAGACGACAATGATTTGAAGGGTCTCATAAAAACTGTAAAATCTTTCAGTGACGTGGATTTCGGATTAGATAACATTCAAGAGAGGAATAATTACAGAAAGGCTCTCAATATATCTAGATGTTTTCACAAAGATTAAGGAACTGGAACAAGAAGTACCCTATAGGTACCTAGAAATTTTTGAAGGAGATGGAATACGGCATATCCAAATGAAGTAAGAAAATAATACTACAGACGTATGTGTCTGGTATTGAATACAGAGTTGAAGTCAAAAAACAGAATATTAGCCATAAACTCCTTGGCTGTGTCTATGGTGTAATACGGTTTCAACATACTTGAATGCACCATTAAGAGAATGGGCGCCAAAAACTTCTAACTTGCCATCGCGTGCAAGGCTGACGTTGATCGTCTGTATGTGTCAATATTTGAAGGAAGCAGAAGATTAGTTCAACTCGAACTGTCTTACAAAATAACAACAATTGGCCTTGAAAGATACCTGGAAATACAGAAGACTTGATGGTGATCTCTGTCAGAGAACATGAAAGAGGTAAGAAACTGTATTCAGTAATAAAAGAAAGACAAGTGAAAAATGGATGAAGAAATGCAAACAAGACAATAACCTTAAAAAGAAAGCAAAATCAAAAGCAATGGATGAGATACAGAAACGATGGCAAGATGAACCTCTTCTCCATCAATATTCTGCCCTTACCAAACAAACTAATGTAGACAAGCCCTTTACCCATTAGTGGCTACGTAGTGCAGGATTAAACGTTGAAATCAAAGATTTAAATCTTGCTGCATAAGATCAATGCTTGTTAATTAGATATTATCAATCAAACATACTGGAAAATTGCGTCAGCCCAAAATGCAGATTCTTTCATTTAATATCTAGATGCAATTGACCATCTTGTATCAGGTTGCAGGGTATTGGCACCCACTGAATATGTCAGATTAGGCCAATATCTGCATTGGAAAATCTGCAACTTTTACGGAAAGGAAAATGCGAAAAATTGATATTAACACCACCCAAACTCCGTTACAGGGATAGGACCTGTAGTAATTTTATGGGAATTTACAAAACACACAGACAGACAAAATACAAATCTTATTGCCCACACATAAATTATAAAGGAATGGGCAATTTTGATAACAGTTTCCAAGGTAACATCAACATACATGTTGCCCAGACTATTGACCTACTAGGGACATACCATATACGAAGAAAAGTGCTATCAGTTAAATGAAAATTCTCCTATAGGGTCTAAGAACCTTCGTTTGGACCCAGCTATACAGCATACAAAGCAGGTAACATAACATAGGCAAATGACAATAATAATAATAATAATAATAATAATAATAATAATAATAATAATGACAACAACAAATAAATGATCTTATCATTTCTTATACTCATCAACGACCTACCCATTGTCATAGAGATCAGAGACCGAAAAAAGAAAATGTGTCTTCTTACTGTCATGGTAGTCCCTGCAAACTGTAATGTTTCTGCGAAGATCTTCAAAAACTATCAAAATGCGAGGACCATGAAATCCAAATCTAAAAAATGTGGCACATGAGGATATCAAAAATTCCATTTGTAGTTTAAGCCTTCAGATTAATAAGAAAAATATTCTGATAGACTCCTTAAAATGATTCCTGGTAGCCCACGCTGTAAAGAATACAAAGATCGTATTCCTAATACAGCCCCCACCTTACGAAGGGCTTTATCTATTTAAAAAAAAAAGGTAGGGACTTAAAGTGTTTCTTGTCTTATTTCCTGAAAAATAATACTCACTGGAAAATATCATCTTTGACCTGAGGTCTTTGGTTCGGACCCGGAAAGGCATGAATATACACCAGAAATCAAAGGATGAATAGAATGAAGACTGAGACTGTACCAATTGTAATCGGAACTCTGGGCCTCTTGAGAAAATGAATGGGAAATTTTGCTAACAGTATCCAAGGTAACATCAACATACATGTTGCCTAGACGATTGACCTACTCAGAACATCTCATATACTAAGAAAAGTGCTATCAGTTAAATGACAATTCTCCTATAGGGTCTAAGGATCATCATTTGGAGCCGGCTTTACAACATACAAAGCAGGTAACATAACATAGACAAATGACAATAATAATAATAATAATAATAATAATAATAATAATAATAATAATAATAATGATAATGATAATAATGACAAATAAATAAATAAATATTTCATTTACAAAAAGAATGTATTTGATTATTTCTTCATACCTCGTTAAGATTTATATTAGAATAAGTATTGTTTATGAATAGACAATAGAGATTCGGAAATGTTCTATCCTATTGTTTTTCTCATTGAATAAACTTTTCTGAGACTAAGGTTACAAAAACCTGTTAGTTTTGTTGTCATGAAAAAAATCGTTTATTTTGGTTTTGAGCACGAATTTTATAATTTGCAGTTTTGGGGATTTCTTAGATATAATTTCCCCAAAGTGTCAAGCCAGCTGTTTTGTTCTTAAACTGTATAGCACGTTGGATGGGAGTAAGAAATATAGAGCCAAAGGACAGGAAAATGGAAAATTCTTTCACTGAAAATAGATATTAAAAATAAACTTACATAAATATCCAGGAAGAAAAAACACTAAATACGAAGAGAAACAAAAAGAAACAATCAAATATTCTGGAAGAAAAAAAAAACACTAAATACGAAGAGAAAAAAAAGAAACAATCAAATATTCTGGAAGAAAAAAACACTAAATACGAAGAGAAAAAAAAGAAACAATTAAATATTCTGGAAGAAAAAAAAAACTAAATACGAAAAGAAAAAAAAAAGAAACAATCAAATATTCTGGAAGAAAAGGAAGTAAAGCGAAGAAGGAGAAAAATGACTGACAGGAAATTTTTTATAAGTTATGCAAAAAAAAAAAAAAAACTAAGAGGGCGTGAAAAAAGTATTAGAAATACAATGAAAACGAAGGAATGAACTCTAATGGAAAAATAACCTTATTAAATATTATGGAAGAATAGGAAGGAAAGCGAAGATAGAGAACATATACAGAAATCTTCTGGAAATAATGCAAAAGAACAAAAAAAAAAACGAAAAAAAAAGAAGACCTAAAAATATATCTAAAATGATGAGGATGTAAAAAAATGAAAACAACGATAATGTTGATAGTATTGTTAAATAACAAGAAATCATGCAAAGAAAAATATTTGGAACGGCTACTCTTCTAGATCATTCCACATTTATACAGGTGTCCCCCAGAACATTAATCTTGGACTTATTTCATTTCTTATACTCATCAACGACCTACCCATTGTCATCAATTCTCCCATCGGTATTAGTGCCGATGACAGTTCTGACTTTCATCATGCCATGTAAATTGCAATAAATCATCTTCATTTCCTTCGTATTCAATTCATAATAAGGGAAATTCACTCTTCCCAAGATTGACTTCTTTGTGGATCTGAGACATTACCAATAGTAATCGAAGCTCTGGGCTTCGTGAGAAAAGGAATGGACAAATGTACCAACAGTGTCCAAGGTAACATCAACATACGAATTGCCCAGAAGATCCCCCTACTATGAACATCCTATATAATAAGAAGAGTCTTATTAATTAAATGAAAATTCTACTATAGTGTCTTAGGACCATCGTTTGGACCCGACTCTACAGGATACAAAACAGGAAACATAACAAATGATGATGATGATGATGATGATGATAAATAAGTATTTGATTTCCACAAATGATGAATCTGAGAAATTCTTCATCATTCATAAAGATTTATAATAGAATATGTATTGATTTTAAATAGAATTGTCTATTTAAAATCAATACCTATTTTATTACAAATCTTTATGAATATATATGAGATTCCGTTCTTTCCTATTTTCTCTCATCGAATGAATTTTTCTGAGAATAAGTTTCGAAAAAAAAACTTTTACTTTTGTTTCATGAAAAAAAAATATCGTTTAGAATTCTCAGACGCCGTTTTCCCGATTACTTCAATCTTAAACATTTTTATGTCTAGGTGTAGGCGTTTTATTTCCTACTTATTCCGATCAACTGTACTTCTTACCTCATTCTCTAATACACATATAGCATCATGATTCAATAAACCTCATCATTGAGTGGTACTTGGTCTATTGATTGGCTTTATAATACGCAGATTAAAGCCGCCTTATGTGAGATAATCCTCCTTTTTCAACCTCTGACTTTGACTACATTTGTATAATCGTAAACCTGTCTCCGACTGCATGACCCGTTTACAGCATGGAAAGCCTTAGATGCTATTCTAGTTCTGTGATTTGCTATATACAAGAGTATGTAGATTAACTTTTCTCCCCACCTCAACCATATGCCGGATGCACTTCATGTCCAAACGTCTCTTGCGGTCGATATACTGATTATTTTTTTTGTGGCGATGAGACGGAACACCTTCTAACAATGGTTTGTCATATAAGAAAAGCTTTACTAAAAATACTTATCCATTAATGACGACGTCTGTTACTGCTTACGCAGTTTTTTTTGTCGGTCGGCAAGAACGAAAATGACTGCTAATCGACTTTACGCATAATTAACAATGGGTAGTTCTTGTTAAGCAAGCTTCTTGGTACATTCCCATTACATTTAATTATTTGATTGTCAATGAAATTTTGTAGCGCCCGAGGACAATGTTAATCATTTCTTTCGATATTCGCATTATCGATAAATCTATGTATGGATTAATCGATCCGCTTCAAGATTTATTTGTTTGGTGCAAAACACTAGTCAACTACAAGGGTAGAAACATCCATTAAGTGTCCCAATTAGTATTTCAACGTCATGAATTTATTTATTCAAATTGATTATATATAAAAGACTTCCTACATTTATAAATATCAAAGTGGATGTCAGAGTTTGCCAATTTCTTCACAGGAAAATAATTAATTATGGGAAATATCGTTTGAGTGAAATAACGGTTTAGATTTTAATATCAAAGACGTTCTTAACGAAAGAAAATACCTCTAAAATTTTAAACCGAGTTGTAGGTTTACTGAACGCCAAAATATAACCAGGTTTACCCTTACTGACGATCCTCACTCGTTGTCATATATAAGGTTGGAAACAAATGCCTTTTTGACATGATCTCTTCAGTGTAAAGGTTTCATTATTTAAGGCAAGGAGTAATAGTTTTAAGTTACATTATTTTCTATTTATTTGTACATTAGGTAATGCTAGAACCGGTAAAGGTTCCATCCATTCCTTCTCATCATTTTAAAATGAGTCTCGATCGTAATTTTGAAAATCAGTTTTGATCGTGACTCTGAAAAAGCGTTTAGATCCTAACTTTGAAGATGCGTTTAGATTTTAGCTCTGAATTTGCGTCGAGATCGTAACTTTGAAAATGCGTTTAGATTGTAACTTTGAAAATGCGTTTAGATTGTAACTTTGAAAATGCGTTTAGATCGTAACTTTGAAAATGCGTTTAGATTTTAACTTTGAAAATGCGTTTAGATTTTAACTTTGAAAATGCGTTTAGATTGTAACTTTGAAAATGCGTTTAGATTGTAACTTTGAAAATGCGTTTACATCGTAACTTTGAAAATGAGTTAAGGGCATATCTTCTAAATTGTAATTTGATCGTAACTTTGAAAATGCGTTTAAATCGTAACTTAAAAATTTGTTTAGATAGTAACGGTTAAAATAAGTTCAAATCATACTTTGTTAAATGGGTTTAAACTGTAAATGTTAAAATGAGATTAGACAGTTACTTTAAAATGCGTTTTGATCTGATCCATATCCAAAATTGTGCTGTGTGAATTAAAAAAAAAATTCTACTAAATTAGAAGAATAAATAACTTTAAAAGTTTTCGAATATGCCAGTTATCGTTTGGCCAATTTCAATCGGGATATTTTTCTCTTGAAGCGTTCCCTCAATTTGGCCGGCCAGTCTTTGAGCTTCTGAAAGGTGTAGATGATGAAGATGCCAAGCGAACTGACCCATATTTACTTCTTGAACACAGAAAAGAGTTATCTAAATGTTTCGTAGCTTTTTACTCGTCATTTGTAACTGAATCAGAGTGAAAATGGGGTCTCTCAATATATATATATATATATATATATATATATATATATATATATACATAAAAAACGAAAAATGCTTAGTACCTATCAAAAAAGAAGAATCTGCAATCTAGGAGTACAGCTGAAAAACTCTGATTTGGCTTTGGTGTCAGTGTCGACTACGAAGAAATGGTATATCAAAACAAATATTCCCGTCAACTGGAAGTATTTTACAAACATTTGCGGAAAAATGCGCCCAGCATTGGTTAGACATAAGGGAAAGATATTCTTATATGATATTAAAAGAAGACATGTTCATTGAGTCATTCAGAAAAATGTTATGGGACTAAATATATTTCACCCTCATCCTCCTAACCATCCTGGCCTTGCTCCATCTGTCTAGGATCCTTTCATATTATTGCAACTTTGCGTGTTTCTTTGCATTGAAGCCTGAAGAATTTAACACCCAAGGATATATTTTTTATCGATAATGTGCGGAAATATTATCTTAACTGTAAGACTAAAGAACCTTTGTCGCGTTTCCAACGTCTAATGTGATATTACTTTCTTTTTTTACCAAATGTCTATGACCTTGTGCCAAACTTAATTAAGCTTAATAACTAATAACGGATTCAAAGGAATTTTAGTTTATTATATATTAATCAATAAACCAAACACCGCCTTCGCAGGAAATAAGGTTTAACAGGTTTGTCTCGAAGTTTAATCAGCAATGTTGTTTATTCGATTTCCTTTAGTTGTTCTCAGTTCGTTGACGCAGTGCGAAATAAATTCTTTTCTATCAAGGTGAGTGATAAATAATTCCCACTTCACTTTTTTGCAATATTGTTCTTTATAAAATAAAGTGTGATTATATTTTATTCGGTTATATAATCTTACTTATTATAAAACGCAGATTGTGTGTGTGTGTGTGTGTGTGTGTGTGTACGTTTATATATTGGATCGTATATCCTAGATTTTTCAACCGATTTCAACAAAACTTCACAGGACTACATAAAATTACCTTGCAGTGGTTGTGACAGCACCAAAAATTGGAAAAACACAATTGTTTTTGCATGAAATCAATTTGAAACCACGATAAAACCCGATTCTGTCGCCTTAAATAATAATCTTTGTCTATTTTATTTTTCAGTCTTTATGATGGTCGATACTTGATCTATCTCTTACTGTTACACCCCCGGGCAATGCCGGGCTCTACTGCTAGTCGCTAATATAAGCCATGAATTGCTGCCAATTATCAAACGCCTCTTCGATATTTCTTTTTGAGTCCCGAAAGCTTTGACGTGAAAATTTTTAAGTTTTCTATATTGAAACGTTTCGCAACGATCGATCATTAGTGCAAGGGTCAGGTGAATATGGTGTTTGAAGTTGGACAAAACAACCGTGTTTCAATGTTTTTCTCCTGTTTTTGTAGTTTATGTGGACTTACTTTGTCATGTAGAAGAAAAAACAGTTTTATAGTCATATAGACAAAGACGGGGCACCTTGATTTAATTTTGTCCATGAGTGACGCTAAACAATAACAACCAGGCTGACTGTGATGAAACTTGGCAAACGTATACTCCAGTAGTCATTTGTAAAATGTACATTGAAATGAATAGAACGCAGAATTTTCATATACCTTTATGACTGCATGTCAAATGGACCAAACCTGATCCATCCGTGGGGCACACTGATTCCCGCAGCGGGAGGTGTTCATGAGGGACAAAACAAATTCATGTATGGCCGAGTGATTAAAACGTTCGGATTCTGACAATGAGACCCGGTTTCGAATCACACCGTAGTTGATTTGCGGCACCTTTTGAAAGTGTTTGAAAACCATACCACAGCCTGACTCTTGTGAGTGAAATTAGGTATACGGAACCCTTGGAGGCTGTCGATACCTGTGCTAGCACGAAGCCACAAACCGTCGAGGCCGTGGAATAGAGCGTGCTGACCTTGTTCAAATGGTTGATCACACTAGATAACACCAGAAACTGTAAGTAAGATCTGCTCGGCATAATTGCACTATAAACCACACGTGGGCTCTGCGGGTGTTGAATAAACACAAATGTTTCTGCAATAGGGATTGTCTAGCCGCCGTAGTAGTTGTTGCTAAATTTACAACGCAAAAACATGAATGTAATCTTAATGTAGACAGGAGAATATATGAACTAGGTAAAAAGAAAATATAATAAACCCAGGAGCGTATACCAATGAGTACACCAATATCTAGGTACTAAACAGTATCTACCCATTCGCATCCTTGCTTCTACTGGAAATTAAAAACAATGTTTCAACTACCAGTGCACACCTCATGGGCTGTGTCTCCACAGCACGAACATTAGATCTACTCCTACCATACTGTGCGTTTCCATTGGTATCACAGCAATAAATGCAGTCCCACTAATCTACGTCAGATGCCGAAACTGAGACTACAACCACTGGTTTTAATTCTTTGGATCCTTTCCTTCCTTTTCTGGCAGGTGTTTTTTTTTCTCCCTTCCCTATCCCTTTGCCGTTTTCGGTTCTTTTGTCCCACCTCTCATTCAAGATCTTATTGTGAATGCCCGTTTTCTTTGACAGAATATTTTTCACTGGTGTATCAGTGAGAATTTCGCTTTTCCCTCTTTTTTGCATCACCCTGTTTATTCCGGGAGCAAAGAAGGTTTTGTTGAGTGCGGAACTACCTTATAATTGCTATTGTTCCTAGGTTCACTCTAACCAAGGGTGGTAGCATCTGTTAGGGTCACAGCGGTGGGAGCGTAGTGAACCCAACAAACTGGGATAAAAAGCATAAAAATACGAAAATACATTTGAAAAAGTTACCGGCTCTATGTTTTCATAGTGAAAAAGTTAAAAAAAAAAATACCAGCAATACATTTTAATAAAAAAATTAGCAAAACTCACAAGAAAATATAATGACCCATAACGTTTTGATATTCCGTTAAACAAACAAAAGAAACCAACCTATTCCAAAATCTAAGTAAATATTCCAAGACTTGATGCTGGACTGATATTGTTCGCAAAACTTTGGACTCGTTTAAAAGTAAATGATAGTCGTGTGTCATATGACAAGGACAGAAACACATTTGCAAATCATTGATTTTCCACGAATTTGGTTCAAATTTCCTCGATTCGCAGAGCTTCGCCTTGTAACCAGGAATGAAGCAGGACGGCCATATTCAAATAATTAGAAGATTCCGTTTTCTGATATATGCTTTGTGCATCACATTTTTATATTTCTGTTTCTTCTCTCTCTTTTTTTCATTTTACTGATTTCTTATCCTCTTCTTTTTTATGCTTTAATCTACATATATTATTATTTTGAATTTTCCATTTATGGAAAAAAAATATTACTTTCGTTTCCTTTTATGATAATTCGTCTAATGTCTTCTTAAATATTTAAATAACGTAAAAAGAAGTCATGTTTCATAAGTTGCATTTTTAAATAAAATCGTTTATAACCATCTTCGTTAACCACCGAAACAAATATACATCTTTGTAGTGATTACTTTTTTTTCGTATTTAACAACTTATAATAAATAATATTGCTCTACTTTTGGTATTGAACCCTCTTTTAAATTAAAGTTACGAACGTTCGAATTTATATTTTTTTCGATATCTTTAAATTTGGATATTTTGCTCCTATTAATGTTGAGCACTTTTGCTGATACAGTGTAACCCGGATATAAGAGACCGGGATATAAGAGAAACCCGGATATAAGAGATTTTCTCTGGTCCCAAATTAGAGCCTGTATTAATATATATAAAATAGACCAAACCCGGATATAAGAGAAACCCGGATATAAGAGACTTATTCTCCGGTCCCGACAAGTCTCTTATATCCGGGTTACACTGTAATTTAAATTAGATTACCCTATGACTGTGAACTTCAAATTCATCACTAACTACCACGTATGATTATTATTTAGGATGATAGATTCATCATTAATATTGGCTCGCAGAAACGGCGATTGCTTATAACGACAAGGACTTGAATTAAGAAATTTTAAATGCCACATTCGCTGTCCTAATGTGCCTCAGTATTTAGGTGACAGACTTTCTGTCCTGTGTTAAAACACTTCCCAAATTTTTAAACTTTTCTTACTCGTTTCATTTTGCTATTTTCAATTTTGAATTTGCACGTTGTTCCATTTTCTAACAGCCATTTATTCTGTCTTCTTGCAATTGACGTTTAGTCCTTTGTCCTTGCTTTCATTCATTACATTTTGTAGTTGTTATAGTTTACTTTCTGTGTCTACTATTAACACTGTAACCGCTGGCTAATTTCTATTGTTGCTGGACTGACATTGATTTTCGTACCTTCAATTTGTTATTTGCATGTTGAGCTGGTCTCTTTACTAGCAGTCATGTGTAACGTCCAAAATATTTAATCACATATTTTATGAATTTGTTATGGCCGCCAATTATTATTCCAGGTAACATTTCTAATTCTTTCACTGTATAGATCGGTTATTTCCATTAAGAAAACACATTCTTGTCTTAAAACCCTTTCGATATTTGTAGATTTACTGAATTCATTTTCAATTTTTCGTTTCATTTTGCGGGTTGAGGATTATTCCAATAATAAACGCATTAAATTAAACATGTTGAAAGTACTTAGAAATTTAACTTAAGCTTTCATTTGACATCTAAATTTAAGATTTGACAAGTTCTTCTAATAGCAAAAAACAAACAAAAAAAAACAAAAACGGTTTCTTAAAACTTTACTTAGCTTTTAGAAAATACTTTACCCTATGCCAATGCGCATTCGGATTGTGGTAAAGCCCTTTCCGTCCTCTGCTAGAATACCTCCCACATATTTAAATATTTGTTTGATTTTCGTACCTTCAATTTGTTATTTGCATGTTGAGCTGGTCTCTTTACTAGCAGTCATGTGTAACGTCCAAAATATGTAATCACATATTTTATGAATTTGTTCTGTCGTCATGTATATCATTTTCCAGAATATCTCTCCTCAGATTACATCTTGCACATTTACAAATCTACAATTCTCCACTGCATTGTATGCTGCTGCTATATCTGGCTTGATCCTCCTGCTATTCATCTCAAAGGTTTCGATAAAATCCAAACATGTATCTGCAATGTAATCGGTCCTGATTTGATATCTCACCGGCATAACGTGGATTCCTTCTGTCTTTTCTACAAATAATTTCAGGCCAAAATCTCTGACGAGTTTTTTTCCACCTGGTAACCTATGTGAATTTAAGTGTACCACTTTACTGGCATCTCTTTTACTGCTGAAAAACGCAATCATCACTTCTAGTCCAACAGTTTCTTGAAGTTCTCGTCTGTGGAACTAACTTCCATTTAATTGCTTCCCTGATAACTGCAATCTTCAAAGATTTAAATGAAACGTCAATCGCCATCTTCTGTCTTCTTGAATCTCGTTCATCTTTTGCCCTTTCCTCAATCCTCCCTATAATCACTCTTTTCTCTAACTTTCGATCCCTGTAACACTCTGCATATTAATGGCATTCATGCCTTACTGGGGGGTGAAATGATTAAAAACCATAGTATTATGTTTTTATATACATATATATATATATATATATATATATATATATATATATATATATATATATATATATATAATTATTTATTTTAAAATATGATTCCAACTCGCGACATAATTTTAAATAAATATTTTTAAATAAATAATTATCTTTTTTAAATAAATAATTATATTTATGTTCTACTTTTGTATCGAGCACTATTTTTAAAAAATAATAACTAAAATACTAAGGAACTTTGGATTATTTACCTAACCAGTTCTTTCCTATTTTCTATATATTTTCACACACATATATATATATATAAATAAAAAGAAAGAACAGTAAGATATATAATCCGGTGTTCTTATAGGATAAAATGGATCAAATGTCTTTAATTTAATTACAAAATTAAATTCGAAGCTTTTAGCTTCCATTTTGAAACAGAGTTAGAACTGTGTAGCGAAAAAACACATTTTTTAAATATATATATATATATATATATATATATATATATATATATATATATATATAAAGAGAGAGAAAATGTCTTGTTACTGATATCAGATGAGTTATATGTTTTTCTTGTCGAATTAGTTTCTCTATCTTGCGCTTAAAGTTATGTATATATTGTTAATTTTTCTTTCTTGTTCTTGTCAAAATTTCGAGCTTTCAACTTGGCTACAGTTATTATAAAGAAAAAAATCGATGAAATAATATTGTAATCCGTATTGTTGTTTGCACGTTGGAGATTTTTTGACTTGTGATTCCGAATGTTTCTGTTGTCACGTGAGCATGTGCTATTTATTTAGACTTAGTTTTGAAATGCGATGTCGAAGTGTGGATTCTGAGAAATTAAATAAATTATAGAATGCCTATTGGAAACATTCTAAATCGTAAATCAATTTTGTTTATTGCTCTTTTGACTTGATTGTTATAGCTTCCAAATTGTGTAATCATTTTTTTACGATTTGTTTTGACGTGTATTATTGTTTAGTCAAAAGTATCAGTTTTATGTTATTTTAATTTGCAACTTGTGTATAGCATTGTGGTTTGCATTATGGTACATGGGTCTATGAGAATGTTGTGCTTGTACTGTGCATCCAATATAAGAAAAGGGTATTTAGTGTAACGTATATCTGCGAGGGAAGTGATTCGAGTTCAAATTCAGGACTAGTTATTTGCGCTGACTTTCACGTAAAAATCTTTTGGAGAGGCATTAATCCAATTCTTCTCGCCTTCCCCCATATACTGATTAATAGTAGGGTAGACTGGGCTATCTATCCTTACTTGGCAACACATCTAACATGGTAATCACTGAATCTGAACAAAGAAAAATATTTTCTATTTATCTAAGTATGAATGGCAATTCACAACTAATAAACAAAGGTCATTTTATTTTAAAAGAACCTCATATATTACTGAATTTTCTGAAATACAATTTCCAGTCATGGAGTGAATATGGCAGGAAGAATTGTATTATATATAGGGTTTCATTTTAATATAATGTTAGAAGTGTCTTAAACAAATGTTTATAATTGATAATTGATTATAGAATTTTATTATCTGTAGAGTTTATATAATCAATGGAATCAAGCATTTAACCCTGCTTTCTTAGCTACAAAAGTTTTTTTTTAATCATTTCGGCCTAGGCAAGGCGATTATGCCACTAAAACGCAAGGCTTTATTGGGAGTGAAAAAGTAATTAGAAAACTGTAGTAGAAGATACCCTGAACCCAATCCTTAACAGTCTTACGCCTAAATTCTGAAATTTTATTTACTTTTATTTTTTTCCTCAAGATAAGTACAGAAGTTCGCCTATCGTCCGGTTCACACTCCTCCTGTTCTTTTGAAGTTTATTCCTTATTTAATCTTTAGCATTGAGTTTCCTGTTCATTTTAAATTCGTCTCATTTTCTTTAAAACCCAATTGCCACGTGCGTCGTAGTGACATTATAAACCATAGAAAACCAAGAAAGGAATTACCGTGACGGATAATGATGCTATCAATTTATATGAAAATATCCATAGAATTATTGGTTGGGGTGAAATGATTAAAAATAATCTATTTATGAGCGTAATATTGATTCAATTCAAACCACACCAGACGTAAGACAAGGTGGAAAGAAAAATATCAAATTATTAACATTCTCCCAGACTAAACGTTGTGCATATACTTGCACAGACGCGAAGAGACGAGCATTACACATTTATGCATACCAGACCTAATCTATTTATAGAACACAGTATTACAGAATCCCTCCCAGGGACAGTGTAGTGATGATGAGTTGAGGTATGCTGATGACATAGGTACACCTAATTGGGAAAAGAATGAAGTTGAATAAAAAAAATGAATATTCTATATCAAATGTTCCAATTAAACGCAAAATATTTTTTATATCAAAAAATACGACATAAGATTGGAATGAAAGCAGAGATGGCGCATTATTGAACCTATCATAAAAAAATTCTAGATGTTAAATTATTTAATACTAAGAAAATCAACATACCGGTGTATGAACCAGTTACAACAAATTTCGTATAGGAGTTAACAAAATTGAACATAGAATAGGCTATTCTCTTTCCAGCGCCGCAAACTGCTACAATACAAAATATTAACCTAAGAACACGAGTCATATTATTAAATTGTCTTGTTAGATCGTGACCTTCATATACGTACAACGCCCAACGTGACCGGGAATATTTAAAAATATCATTATCTGTCTCTATTCCTGAGGTGAGGTATTGTAATTATTTACATTATTTAGACTTCATTTTTATTGCCATGTACACTTCAGTCTTCTTCAGATGATTGGAATTTCGAGCCGAACCCTTTATTTCGTCCACCGAAGTAGATTGTTCTAGTTCCACGTGCTCTGCCTCTTCCGGGTGTCTCAGCTATCTCCCTTTAATTCAACTCTCCAATTTTTTTGTTCGTCACTACCGTAGCCCGGTATTGAGCTTACAATTCTTTGGGTCAAGTCACTGGATCCACTCAACACTTTTATCCACTAGGCCATGTGCCCTTGAGGAGTGTTGAGCTGAAGAAGGCCGGAACGTATAACGGCCGAAACGTCGTGAACATGACATTAAAGTTGAGGACAAGAGTTCGAACAATCTAAATAATTAAAATATCATCTATACACAACCATTTGTTTTTACATCAATGATTAAAAATCGGTACCATCCAATGGAATCTGTATGCCGTAGTGAAGACCACCCTTCTTTGACCTCCGTGACCTTGTTTTGTTTTGTTAACGACATATCAACTTCTTATGGGTCATTTAATTTTATTTTTCTTGGGGCATTTCGTATTTTTTATTTTTACTATTAAAACCTCTTGCTGAAAATTTCTTTCCTTCACCATTAATCTATTGATGGAAATTATTATTTTTTTATATTAAAATCTATTGCTGATTTTTTTTTAAATACTAAAACATATTGCTGGTATTTTTACTATAAAAATGTATTTTTAAATTTTCATCGTGTTTTGACCCCAATTTGGATATTCACTATTTGTCCATAGCTGGGACCATAACGGGTGCTACCACCCCGCGTCAGCGTAGACCTGGGGACAGTAGCAAAGAGGTGGTTCTACACTTCTCAAAGCCCCCACCCGATCAGAGGCCTTGCTGCCGGATGTAGTTTATCGTCATACCCAGGACGTCGTGGATTGGTGCTACAGAATCACAAATGAAGAATTGTACCAAATAACAGAAACCATATTACATTAGTACTTTCAACAGCAACCACACATAAATAGCATATGCCACTTGAAGAGAAGATAATGCGATAATCAAGATGTTGATGTTTGACGAAAGATGGGACCATAGATTAAGAAAGAAGCCGCCATCAATAATGGAAAAAAGCGATAACAAATAGTAGACTTGTGAAATCTCTTCGTCTGAAAAGAAAAAAAAACGAGGAAGATTTTATTTACATTATTCGGACTTTTGTCCTCATCTTTGTCGCCATATTTGTTACAACTTATCGCCGATTGTACGCTCCGGTTGTTGGAATGTCGAACTGAACCCTTTATTTCGCTCACTGTGGTATACTGTTCTAGTTCTCAAGGACACTTGGCACAGTGGATAAAGGCGTTAGTTAGATCCAGTGACAGGGCCCAAAGAGTGTGAGTTCAATACCTGGCTAAGGCGATGGAGAACTTGGAGAGGGGAATTAACAGGAGATAACTGACAGCAATTAGACATGGCACGTAGAACTAGAACAGTCTACCCCAGTGAGAGAAATAAACGGTTCAGTTCGATATTCCAACCACCTGAAGAAGGCCGGAGCGTACAACGGCCGAAACGTTGTGATAAATATGGCGACAAAAATGAGGACAATAGTCCGAATAATGTAAATAATGTACATAATACCTCATCTCAGAAATATAAACAGATACTGAGGAAGATTTTATAAATTTTAACCACAAAAGCACTCGCGTCTCGGTCAATGAATGGCGAATATGACAACAGATGGAATCGGTTAATATTACTAGCAATGTTATCATTGTAGTCGTTATTGTTGTTACAATACTCTGCCGAATTAAAGCGATGTTTCGTAAGTTTCGTGACATGGTATTTATGAGTTCAATCCTGGATAGCATACACTTAGATTATGTGGAAACAGTGCAAGCAATAATTTAGCAGCACTTAATAAGTACAAGTGGAGATATCCCTATGCGCTGAGCAAGAACAATCTGGTTTTGTAGATTAAATAATGGCTCATTTTGAAGTTCTTATGTTAGCAAGATAGACAAGCACTCGAACGATGGCCGAGAACACAACGACCTTTTTTTTTACGACCAATTGCTGACCCGGATAAAAGGGTACACTTTTGAAAATTATCTGTTCGTACTTTTCTAATAGAAGTCGGCATATGTTCAGCAAATCTCTTTCATGGAGATGGAGCGACCCTACCTATGTAACTAGCTTTTCACTGATATTTAAATAACTTAGATCACTAGATTTAGGTTTAGATATACCATTCTCGAGAAAATGATAGCAACACAAATCGGGTGTGTATCGTTCTTTCGAATGGACATGTTCCATTTTCGGCGAGGATTACGGTGTAACTATGAGATAAAGTTCCTTAAAGATATTTTCATTATATCAATATAACCTTCCTTATATTCTTTATGGTAATATTCAACCTGTACAAGGCATGGGGGCCACTCTAGGTAGAGGGTTGCTGTTATGGGGTCCTCCCCTTTTCATATAAGTGGACTCTACCAGTGTTACTTGGAGTGCTGCCGTTAAATACTCAAAGTTAGACAGTCAGTGAGAGAGGATATTCGGAGAGAGAGAGAATATACGAACGGAGATTGTGTGAGGTAACCTCTTGTAGAAGTCAGTTACAAGCACGTAGGCTCCAAGGAAGTCCTACTTCGGGACTGTATATATCCATATGTATTTGCTACTAACCGCGTTCCTGGACTTACTAACAGTATTACTCTTTGTATGATTGTGTAAATACATTTTATTTCTTATATTTAATTATTGCGTTTGTCATTCCTTGGAGACCGAATTCATCTCGGAATCCACAACAGTTACATTAAGCGGTAGTTTATATCGATAGGAAGGGAAGATAACTCTTAACTCTAGAATTGAACAGGTTAAGATTGTAGGGATCAGAGAACTATCTTCTTGAAAGTTTGTTGTTCTGAGTAGTGTTTCACGTGAAGAAGCTATTCGAGTGCTGGAATACGGAGGGAATGTGGGTGTTTTGCTACAATGGAAGTGGCTTAAAGGCTCCTAGCCGTGTAGGTTAAACCTGGCAGAATCAATGAATGTATTTCTTCCGAGCATTTTTCGTGGTAGTAACGTTTGAGCAATTAGAGTCACGCCATATCTCGCTTCTGCGCAAGAGAGATTTGAATGCGGATAATAAATCTACTCCAACAGAAGGAACGGTTGTTGGGAGTGGATATAGTGGCGCATATATATATATACATTTAGTCACAACGGATAATGGTTAGCGACAAGGATTTGAGGAATGGGAGAGCCGAGTTCGAATTACGGCCGAGTTCATTATATATTCACTTACGTGCTAATACCGCCGGAGAAAATACGAATCCATTTCTACTACCCCAGCTATGGGTAAAATTGTAGGACGGACTGTACCCTATAGCCTAGGTGGCAACCTGTCTCGGAGGAGGAAACTCTGGATTCAAATAATCTGCTTATGTAGGCCCTTAATCTTCAAGATAAGTTTAGAAGAACGTAACTTCAAAAACAGATCCATCTCTGACAGGAGGGACGGAGTAACCTTATAATTCCATATTAAACACATTTTAGTTATTAGATTGCTTTGTTACAAGAATGCTTTTATATTAACAACATTCTAAACTAATGTAATGGAATATTTTACATTATCCAAGAAACAACAACAACAACAAAAAAGGAGGAATGGTGGAGTAATGGATAGCGTCTCGTACTGTGGAATCGAAGAGTTGAGTCGATTCCATTACATTCATTTACGTGATAATACCTATGGGAAATGTATGAATACTTTTCTTCACCCCACCACCCCAAGCTGTGGGTAAATAGCATGACAGACTGGGTTCTATAGCCTTGAATGGCAACTGGTCTACCAGAGAAAGAAATGGCAACCTACTGCGGGAAAAAATCTACCTCGTCAGTCATGTATCGAAAGATAAATGATCACCTAAGAGTGTGTCACGAATGGTACATAACTAACTGACTGCTTCAGATATTATTGTGTAACTCTGGTAAACATATATATTAAAACAAGATGTCAGTGTTATTTTCATTCTTGCATAATTTAGACGACAATTTATCTCTGTGTATGTGTTGTTATTATTATTATCATTATTATTATTTAAATCGCTGTAGAGCAATATTTAACAAGTTATTCTCACAGATCATTCATACTGCACCAAAATTCATTCTAAACCCCATACTTTGGGCCTTGTGCCAAACTAGGCTGAAATTTAGAACGATGGTTTTTCAAGCTAATTCGGGGTTGGATTGCCACAGTTCTCCCACTGATGTAACCTTGTGACAAACTACTGGAGCTGAGTTTGAATTCCAGTCAAATCCATTACATTCACTTATGTGCTAATAACCATGGGAAAGGTATGAATCCACTTCTTCTCCCCCAGCTATAGGTAAATAGCAGGACAGAGCGGGTTCTATAACCTTGGATGGCAACTGGTCTACCACAGAAAGAAATGGCAACCTACTGCAGGAAAAAAATCTGCCTCGTCAGTCATGTATCGAAGGATACATGATCGTCTAAGCGTGTATCACGCGTAGCACATAATTGACTGAATGTAATATTTAGATAAATATTTAATAAATAAACATGAATTTTTATTAATAAATTTCTAAATATTCACTATATTATTAAAATATGTGAACCAACTATAAATATTCTTAATTATTTACCATTTTATAAAGTTCGAATTAATTGGCAATTATCTATGTTTTACCATCTATTTCAATAAAAAAAATATGATAAATAAATAGTGTAAATGATTAATCTAATAAATAAATAATATTTATTATTTTTGTTATCAATTCTTTAATTGTTTAAGATGTATTACAAATCTAATCATTGCCTTTTAAAACAATAAACATTGTCGAGAAGTGAAAGTAGTTAAAATAATAGTCAAGGGAAAGAAACGAAGATTCCCTTTATTTTTTGTGGGCACCTTTGTCAGAGTTTTTCCCCAAGTAATTATTAAGAATTGGGTTTTGAAATGTTTTCGTGTTTCTTATACAAGATATGGCTAACATAAGAAGAAGAGTGTCGAGAAAAAAATCAGACTTAACGCCAATAAAGCCAATAATGCAATACGCCAATGACAATCATATGAATAAGAAAAAAAATTTAATACATTTGTTGAAGGATTTATACAATTAGAAAAGAGAAGTGTCCATTATAATAATGAACAGCGAAATCCCTGGACATTTGAGATCAACGTATTCATGCGACGTATATAAATGTCAAAAGATGTAAATAATCACGTTACAGTATTATTGATTGAGTTCTGATTCTCCTAAATTGGACAGAAGATGGACGTTTGTGAAAGATTTCTAACAAATAAAAAAAATTCAATAGACATTATATCGCTATTGTCGCTATGGACGTCAATTATATTTTTTGCTGCTGTGGACGTAGATATACGTCTAACGAAAATTAAATAGCCTTCTCTCAACATATATATATATATATATATATATATATATATATATATATATATATATAGAGAGAGAGAGAGAGAGAGAGAGATAGAGAGAGAGGGGGGGTTTAATTTGGTTTATATATTTATATATATATTTATATATATATATATATATATATATATATATATATGTATATATATATATATAGAGAGAGAGGGTTTGGTTTGTTTGTTTAGTTTTATATATATATATATATATATATATATATATATATATATATATAGAGAGAGAGAGAGAGAGAGTTTGAGTTTGTTTTTGTTTAGTTTTTACGGCTTATCAACCTCAATGGGTGATTTTAGGCCGACAAGATTGTTATTGATGGTAATATGCTTTTTCGAAAAATGTATTGTTGGTGATATTTTTTCCAAAATACATTGCTGGTAATAATTTAAAATAAAAAAGTTTTGCTATAATTAAAACCTATTTTTATATTTGCATATTGTTTGATCCCGTTTGGAGGGGTAACTATTTGGCCATAGCTAAAATTCTGACAAGTGCTACCACCCCGGGTCTCGGTGGACATGAGAACACTAGTAAGTAAGATGTGGATCCATGCACCTCAAAACCTCTTGATGAAAGACCTTGCTGTCGGATGTACTTTATCGTCTTGATTTCAGGTCACTATATATATATATATATATATATATATATATATATATATATATATATATATATATATATATATACGATGAGAACGAATAAAGTACAATTCCACCGTTCGTAACATTTAATTTAAAAGAGGGCTCAACAGAGAGTAGAGAAATATTATTTATTTAATGATATTACACCGAAAAATGTAAAATTGCTTTTAAATAGAAATAACGTAATTTATGACCGCCTGATAAGACGCATTGATATTTTACATGTTTATGTGTAATGTTTTATATATATATATATATATATATATATATATATATATATATATATATATATATATATATATATATATATATATAGGTAACTATACTGTCTCGAAAACCTTCGAATTTTTGATTTGCCAATAATCAAATCAATCTCGAAGGAAAACAAAAAGTTTTTTTAAAAAGAAAGAGCCAGGAACATGAAAGTCTGTCGAAAAAATACATGTTCAAAGCCCAAAGAAAAAAACCCAGACACGAGTAAACAACTAACTAAAAGGGCTCACTACAAACGTAGAGCAGACCTAGGTAAACCTAGTGAGCCAGACAAACCTACACAGGTTTCAACTAAGCGGATCGTCAGGGACTATATATATATATATATATATATATATATATATATATATGAAGGACTCTCCCGTCGAGTTCGATGCATGATGTTCGGCAACAACCTACTAATTATCTGCATGCTTATGACGAGCATGTCAGTTTTGTTTGCCCTTTCGGGTTTCGGGCAGCCATTACTGTTGAATTGTGTGGAACTATTTAAATGTAGCCGTCAGGGGACCAACACAATGATTTGTTTAAAGTGGTGAAGGCGTTTGTAAGAACATCCACACTTTTTGGATCTGTCAATAACAAAGTAACGGTGCAAAAGAGTTGCCACTTAAACTCCGTACAGCAGCCCTTATGTGTCATTATCGTGGAATTTAAACTCTCCGGATCACAGTCAATACCAACCAGTACACGTCTCTCGGTTGGACATATGCAATGTAATGACCAGATTAACGCTAAAATGATTGGGTTAACCAAATCAGAGAAGTTTATTTTTTCATGAAACCAACGCTAAAATGATTGCTAAGATCTCAGAGATATATATTTTCATCAATATATATATATATATATATATATATATATATATATATATATATATATATATATATATATATATATATATATATATGATAAAAATAATTCATGCTATATTGCTTAAACGCAATCTTCACGAGGTGCATTGTGTTTAATGTATACGCATATAAGTTTTACAGGTATATATAAATAATGGTATGTTTGAATCGGTGTGTACAGTTATTATATATATATATATATATATATATATATATATAAAAGACTCTATGTTATGTATATGCCGGATCGTGCGATTGTGTGTGTATGTATGCACAAGTATATTTCGTTGGGTCTGTATATGTATACATGTATATACAAGTATGAAAATTAAAAAGGGCTCTAATACATGCATACTTAGCCACACTTATGTAAGAGTATGTATATGCATGTATGTGTGAGTGTGCGTATCTATCTATCTATCTATCTATCTATCTATCTATATATATATATATATATATATATAGTCGACTCTCTCGTCGAATTCGACGTATGAGGGTCAAGCAGATCAGTTTCCAGGAAACTGACAGCCCGACACCGGCACATGAGATTTGTTTATAGTGGTGAAGGTTTCGTGCAGGACCATCCACACTTTTTGAAGGGACAAATACAGAGACCTGGTGCACCGAATGCCACAAGGTTCCCAAACGACCCTCCGCAGGTTTTGAATTCAGAGTTGTCCTTCTCCTAGATATATAACCTTTGTAAAGTGCCTGAAAACAAGACATGGGGTTGACCTAAGATTTGTGAAGGGAATTTGGTAGACGCAATTTTTCTTGGATGGTTGTGTTAACACGGAGTGACAAGTAATTGTGACCGAGGTTTTGCGAATAATGTCCTTGTTGAAATTGTTGATAACTTCAGATGTTGCGCTCTCCCACGGAAAATTTAACTAAGGCTCGCAGATATTAAACCAAGCGTGGCCTCTGTGTATATTAAACAAACACAAATATACCTGAACAGGAGTTTGCAAAAGGGATTGAAAGACTATTCTAACAGACATGTCTAATCGTATATGAGATTCCTTGTCATTAAAATGTAGTTTTTGTCTTAAGAAGTCATTTCGAAGGGTAGAAAAGGTGACATAGGATGTTTTTTTTATTTTGTCTTATAATTACCTAGTATTTTTTTTATATTAAATATGAGTTTAATAATTTATCGTAAATCGAACCAGTACAGCCAGTTAGAAATGCTATAAAAATACAGTTTTAAAAGTGTTAACTTGTTTTAAAAAGTGTTATGGTCCTGTTCCTTGTACCACGGTGATAGTCCAAGGTAGAACCAATAAAGAAGAACTCGAACACGTATATGGAATAACACAGATATATTACAAACAGGAATATATACAGAGAGGTAGAAAAGTGTTAGTACGAACAATCAGGTTTAGTAGTAATTGTCTGAACACGATTCGGACTGCCTCTGACTCGACTGACTGATTCGATCGCTCTGACTGAATGACAGACTCCTGACGGACTTCTGACTCCAGATTTCAGACTGAACGGTATTTAGTCACCCCTCCCCCCCAACGAGGGCATCATGTGACACAAGGCCGGTTTAACGTGGGATCTCCGGTCCCGTGGGCTCGGCCAAAAATATGCCTTTGAACCCGTATAAACGAGTTCAGGGTAGGTTTACTTCCCCAAAAGAGACTCCGCCCTTCGGCGTAGCCTCGTCCGGGTTCCTCCCCGCCCGAAGGCAGAGAGTTCAACCGATCAGCCGGTCAGCCAGTCGTCCGACTTCGGACTGAACGGTATTTAGGCAAAACGAGGGTATCATGTGGCACAAGGCTGGTTTAACGTGGGATCTCCGAGCCCGTGGGCTCGGTCAAAAATATGCCTTTGAACCCGTGTAAACGGGTTCAGGGTAGGTTTACCTCCCCGAAAGAGATTCCGCCCTTCGGTATAGCCTCGTTCTGGTTCCTCCCCGCCCGAAGGCAGAGAGTTCAACCGATCAGCCGGTCGTCCGACTTCAGACTGAAATCCCTGCTTCCTCTTCAGGCGCAGTATTTATTACGTATGGAATTGTCCATTAGGTTATTATGGGTAAGGTCCCATAACAAAAAGTTATTACTTGTTTGTGGGTGGGGGGTCTAATTTCAGCAATTGCTTGGAATCAGCCGGCCTCATGACTGAATTGTTTCTCTTAATTCCCCAAAGACTTTTTAGTTGATTTTTAGGTCAGAATGAGTCAAGTGTGGCAGGGTGTTTTTCACACATGATAGATAGATGTAAAATAAAATAGCATTTTTTTTTATTTCCCATTTCTTGTATCTCTTAAGGCTTGGTATATTAGATACACATACGAGGCATGATCATAAAGTATCGGTTAATTTTGCAGCTGAGTATGTTGAGGTTATCCAGTTTCTTCCCTCAGAAGTTAAAGAAGCAATACCTACAAACTGGTCGGGTTTAGACGTTCCTTCTCCTAGACTATTTCCCAACGAAGTCGCTAAAGTCAATTCTGCTGTTCTGGAGAAAACATTTTGAGCTATAACTTTCCGACTGAGGCATCACGTTCTTCACACCTGATAGATAGATATAAAACTGATGTAATGGAATAACCAGTCATCCCCATGGATGATACACTACAGGTAGTAAATACCTATAAAGTCCACTGTCTACGAGAGACTCGAGGGCAGAGAGAAGGTAAGAGCGAGACGTCACAAGCACATCCGACTTTCCAATTAATGGCTCTCGCTACTAGATTGACCTTTGTGTATAACTGTACCGTATTTCATATTGTACTTGTTGTGTACAATAAACCTTTCTTCTAGTATACACCTGGTGTTGTGTGTTTATTCCCTTAGCACGGAATACAAAAAAAAAAAAAAACATTTTTTTATTTCTCATTTCTTATGTCTTTTAAAGCTTGGTTTATTAAATACATATACGAAGTCTGATCATAAAGTCTCGGTACTGGTGTTATAAAAAGCAAACTACAATAAATATCATATTTAATCTCCTTCGAATTAGTTCTCTTCTGAAAGCCGCACATTTTGTCCAGAGTCGTTTTCATTGATGAAAGCATTTCCGGATCTACTTTTATGTCATAGCAAGCAGCTGCCTCGTCACATCCTCTTGGATTTATTCGACCTCTTGAAATTGTGTTCCTTTCAAGTTGGGTTTGATTTTTGGAAATAAAAACAAAAATCACAATGATCGAGATCTGATGATGTTGTGGTTGTCAGTCCTGGGAAATGTTATTCTTCGCCAAGAACTGCTGTACAAACCATGGTCGCCGCTGGAAGCTCTGTGACGTTGTTAGACGTCTACACAGTGCACAATTTTCTTCCAAGCCTTGCTATAAAAATCAGAAGCTAGTGAGAACGCCATAAAAGTGTATATAACACCGTGTATGCTTGACAGAGTGCAAGGCCAGTCTGTGCCAAGCGGCCACCGTTACCATATCAAAAGTCCCGATACTTTATGATCCGACCTTTTATTTGTGCAATGAGTTCCAGTGGGTATATATCTCTTCTTCTCTGAGCCACTCCACGTTGAGAAAGAATTCTTATCTACCCACCTTACCCATGATTCTCACTTCCTACCACCTCTTTATTTCATATCACACCCCATTCAACATAATAGTTTTAACGCTTAGCCTCTATCTTGTGTGACTCTCGGGCCTTTTATTATTTGAAATTTAGTCAGAAAAAATATTTGTATAGTCATATTGGCAAGGGTTTCGCTGATAAGTTCAGTAAATTCAATAATCTGGTATCTTCAATGAAAGTTTGTATTTTGTTTTGTTTTGATTCTGTTTCCGTATCAGATAAGATGCGTGAAATTTGACTTGTTTTGAACAAAGAGAAAGGTAAGTAACGCACAAGAAATAAAACGCCAGAGGATATTTAATAATAAAACTAAGAAATGTAAGATATATATATATATATATATATATATATATATATATATATATATTGGTGGATCAGATAATACTTTTATTTGTTACACGATGTTTTTTTTACAAAATTCTTTCCAGTTAAAATTTGTATCACTAGTTTAACTGAATTCAGTAAACACATTTTCACGATATATTCCTCTTTCTCCAACTCTGTCTGCCTCCGTGAATCTTGGTCTTTCTTAATAGATGCATATATATGGGAGGAGAGGGAGGATATATATATATATATATATATATATATATATATATATATATATATATATATATATATATATATATATATATATATATATATATTCACTCCGGTTGAATAATGTATAGCTGCTTGGATTGAGGAATCGGAGAAGCGAGTTCGAATTCCAGTCGAACCCATTACATTCACTTGAGAACGGTGTGAATCCTCTTCTTCTCCCTCCAGCTATGGGTAAATAGCAGCACAGACTAGGTTCTATAGCCTTGGATAGCAACTGGTCTAGGAGAAGGACAACTCTGAATTCAAAACGTTTAGTGCACCAAGTCTCTGTATTTGCCTTGCACGTAACCTTCACCACTATAATGTGCACTATATGTGCTGTTGTCTGTCTGTCGGTTTCCTAGGAACTGATCTGCTTGACCCTCATACGTCTAATATCGATGGGAGAATTGAATATATATATATATATATATATATATATATATAATCGAATATATATATATAATATATATATATAATCGAATATATATATATATATATATATATATATATATATATTATGAGAGAAGGAGAGAGAAACAAATAAGAGGTTCAGACAAAAGTACCGGAGTTTTGGATGTATGTTGTTATGTTTTTTTAATCCTTTCATCTAAATAAAGGCAATAAAGCCACTAAGAAGCAGAGGGTGTACTGTCAAATAATACGTTGGAAAAGAAAAAAAAATCAAGGAGTAGAAAGAATAAAAGAAAAGAGGTTAAGAAGATGATGATAACAATGGACATTGTTTTAAAATGTTTGAAGATCAAAGTTGACGGGAAACAAAAAAACAGAATTAAGTTCTGCAAGCGAGAATTGCGAGCTGTAACTGTTATCATAGAACAGTTTACTATTTATTTGCTTAATTCATTTATCAATAGGTTCCCCTGGAGAGGGGATTGATTGAGGGCCGACACGCACGCTGGAGCACACACATTCAGATATTCCTACGCTGGAGTTCATGAAAACAATGTTTTGCGTGAAATAGCGCGCACCAGTTAGAAAATGAGGGCAGAAAGTTAAAAAACGTGGTGTCTGGACCAAGAATCACGAGCGATTGGTCTGAATACCTCGTATGCATGTAATTTTGACAATGTTCCTGTACACAGATTCCATAGAAAGGAGGCACGGAGGGGTAAAGGATAGCAGCTTGGATTGAGGAATCGGAGAGCCGATTTCGTATTCCAGTGAGTTCCTTGCATTTACTTAAGGTTAATACCACTCGGAAAGGTATGAATCAATCTGTTTCCTCCCGCACAGCAGACAGGGCACTATCGCCTTGGTTGGCAACTAGTCTACTAGAAGGAATGTGAAAACCCGAACAACCGTGTAGGTATTGCCTCTTTAACTTCTGAGAGGAAAACTGGATAACATTCCCCAAATTTCCCTCATTGGGATTTTTCTTTCCAGAAATCAAACTGAACTGGAAAAGAACACAATTTCAACAGGTCGAGCAAATCCAAGAGGATGCGACAAAGCAGCTGCTTGTTGCTATCCCATAAAAGTAGATTCAGAAATGATTTCATCAATGAAAACGACTCTGGATAAAGTGTGTGGCTTCAGAAGAGGATTAATTCGAAGCAGATTAAATACTAGCAGTAGAGCCCGGCGTTGCCCGGGGATATAACAGTAAGAGATAGATCAAGTATCCACCATCATAAAGACTGAAAAATAAAATTGACAAAGATTATTGTTGAAGGTTGACGGACACGCATGTCTTAATTATTTTTATTTTTATTTTTTACGAATTGGTCAAACCCAAACTCAAACAAAAACATTGTTTTCAATCGTTATGAGTCTCCTGATTGAATAGAATTTTATTATAAATAATTGTCTTGTAAATGGAATTTAAAAGCATTCTGAATGTTAAAAATAAAAAAAAAAAGTGTGCAAGAGAAGAAGAAACACTACCTGCCAAAAAAAAAAAAGTGAAGTTTTGTTTTATCGGCTGAAAAATATAGGAAAATCCGCTCCCCATATTTAAAGGAACCCCCCACACAAACAACCTGATGAGTTGAGATGTTTAAATCGTGCATTTTGGCAAAAAACAATTATATTTTTTCCCATTTTTTGGCGCTGTTCCAGGTAATTTTTGTAGTCCTGTGAAATTTTGTGGAAATTCGTTACGAGACTTTATGATCAGAAACATATGTATTTAATATACCAAATTTTATGGAACACAAAAAAAAAAAATGCTATTTTGGTTTATATCTATCATGAGTGGAACAGTTTTCACGTTAATACCACTGTAATGTTTCTTTCCTCCACCACTTAAGTATGAATTAAGTTTCTCAAGTTGAACTTTTTGATTCTGATTCCGCAGAATTGGGTTGGGTGTGAAAACTATTGTTGTTAACATTCTTTTTTCATACGATTTTTCCAGTTACGAGTCCTTGTAGGTATGTTTTTTTTAAAGCTGATCGTTTTGTGTTCATTTTGTTTAGTTCTTTTTTGTAAACAGATTTAATGATTTTTTATGTATAGATGTGGTTTGCGGCTTAGCTGGCTGCCACGAATAGGCAGGAAGAAAAAATACGCAAGTGGGAAAAAAATTTAAATCTGCATGGTACTTTACTCCAATTCGCTTGCTTAAACCCAACTTTTAATTTTGCATGTAGTTAACATTTTTCCAACGTTTTGTGTTCATTTTGCACGGCAAGCACGGCAAACTCCTTTAAAGGGAGGAAGGCAAAAATATTTTAAGTCAAGGATAGCGATTGCTGTATGAGTCGTATGATTTTCGAATCAAACACGGGCAACGCTGCTAGTTCTGCTATAAATGTCACTATGAACCACAATTGTGGGATGGAGAGTAGTAACGACCGCATTAGTAAAAAATGATGATAATTAACTTTATTTTATTCAAAACCTTCTTTTATAGTGACTTTAAAACTTTTCACATTTATTACGTGAGACGGCAAAGATATTAACACACATTCCCTTCACTTAACGTCATATGTTAAAAGGGATTTTAATTAATTAACCTTTATATGTTTTGATACGTACGGTGGCCGTTAACAATTAAGTGTAACTCAAGACTTCAGTATTTAATTACAACCGCAAATAAAGAAAAACAAAGATGTAACAATCAGACAAAGATAATTAACCATTTCAGTGAATATCTTGCTCGGCTTCACGTTCGCTTAATCATAAATCAAAACCCAAATAATCGACGTACAATAATTCACACTAATTCGACTGGATAGTTCCACTCAATAGCCACTCAATAATCACTGTAGTCAGTAGCCTGACATCGCTATTTATAAATCTGACAGAAAACATATCCATATGTCCAGTGTGTCTCGCTCGAACCTCGGTATCTGTAGTTACTCATTTTCTTCCTATATGACAATATGTTCTAATATATTCAAAATGTGGTATATACATGAATGAATTTTACTATAATTATATCAACAGTCATTTATTACAGCTCGTCCAGACACCACTACTTGCCTTCTATGACAGAAGTAGTTTTAAAATAAGAAACCTCTTTTTCTGCCTTCGAGATTTCTTCTTATTTGGGGAATTATTGACACTATATCCATACACGCAAAAACCTTAAACAACTGAATTTGGTTGGACAACTTACTTCCGTTGAGAGCTCGACTAACTATACAGTCTCCAATTAAATAGGGGTCTACCTTACGGTTAAATACGTACAATCTCCAGTGTCTAACTTACGACCGAAGTATTAATCGGTACTATATCTGTCTATTTTTAAAAAAAAATATTGCATGTCGGATTAATTTCTGTGTTTTTACTCTAGTGTAAACCATCTACTTTGTCAACATATCAATTAATTCATTGTGATTATATAAGCCATGATTCAATAATGCTTAAAATGTTGTTACCGTCGGAGCCACATCTATTTCTTGTAAAACCAGTAAAATGTAGTACTTTAGAACTTCAGAAAATAGGCTTTACGTAAAATTAATGCAACGGCCATCAATCAACACTTAAACATTTCATATGTAAAACACAGAAAAAAATGGACTTATTTAGACAAAATGATTAAATATTTCACTATTTTCTGTTCTTTTCCTTTCGCGCTATTGCCCTTGTGAAAAGCATGCATTTCTTTGCTATCGATTAAATAGCAGTTTAGACTATGCACTTTAGCACTGTGAGGCCTCAAAACCGTGGAGAATACAATGGGAAAACGGCTATCTATGTCAAGAAGTCAGTTATTCTCAGACAATAAAATCTAGATCTTGAAAACCACAGTATTTAAAAACAATTCAGTCGCAGCAACAAATTTTCTGCTTTTGCAATCCAACGTGGATAAAAAAATCGGAACTGGATCTGCGAGGGCCGATTGTCTTTCATTCTGAACAGAAGCATTGTTAGGCCATGACAGAAGCTAAAGAAACTGTCACTGACTAATGACAAATAGGAGTATTCGAAATCTGAATATATTTAACCGATTGAAAATGTCAAGCGGAGATTTTGCTGTATATCAACGGCAATTTCTGGGTGGCAAATGCGGCATAGAAATGCGTTTATGCGTCGTTCAGGTGGGTGGGAAGTCGTCCTACAGGGACGCCTGTTTTCCAGACATGTCGTCTATTGGACCACGATACAAACGAATCTTGTCAGTGATAGCGAACGGGGTCAAAGGAGAGAAAGATTTCGAATAATCTATGGAATCATAACCGGATTATTTCGTTTATGGGTGAAATCACAATCTATCTATCTATCTATCTATCTATCTATCTATCTATCTATCTATTAATATCTATCTATCTATCTATCTATCTAGTTCGGTTTATATATACCTATATCAGTCCTTTCATATGTGTAAGCCTGTTCAGCCCTCTGCTAAAAAGCATCTTTCTCCCCCCCCTCTCCCTCCCCCCCCCTCCCCATCTCTCTCTCTCTCTCTCTATATATATATATATATATATATATATATATTCATATCTATCTATCTATCTATCTATCTAGTTCGGTTTATATATACGTATATCAGTCTTTTCATATGTGTAAGTCTGTTCAGCCCACTGTTAAAAAAGCATCTCTCCTTCCTTCCCCTCTCTCTCTCTCTCTCTCTCTCTCTCTATATATATATATATATATATATATATATATATATATATATATATATATATATATATTCATATCTATCTATCGATCGTCTTGTCTATTGTACTATTTGTTTTGGTATCTTTGTGCCTATATATCTATCTCTTGTTTTTCCCCCCCTCTCTCTCTCTCTATATATATATATATATATATATATATGAAGAAATATATTTTTATGTGTGTGTGTGTGTCCATATTATTTTTCACTCGGAAAGTTAGTATTTATCTTGGTATATGCATGACTACCTATTGACATACATTGGTATCTGTTTATCTGTATATGGTGGACAGTTCAGATACAAGTCTGTTCACATCTATGTATTGAGTGCAGCGCATGTATGTATATTTATCTCCCGTAAACAGTCCCTATCCATTTCAGCCATCCATTAACAGAGCATTTTCGTTTGAATCGATTGCTATTCATATAGAATCTGTGGATTTTTTTATGATATAAAAGTGTGGTTGTCTTTTTCACCTGTCGTCGTTTTCCGGACGGAGGTAAAGAAGAAGAAAAAAAAAACAGGATGCAGCATGCAAAATATTTTCAAAGAACGGCCCTTAACGCTTGAAAGACGGACAATCGACTTCGTGACAGTCAGTAACTTAGCGGATTTGTCTAATCTGCTAAACTTGCATGGCACAAATAACTATCCGGATCTCTTCAACGGTAACAATGTAATCACATTGACATATTCACATACCTAAATCAATAATTGCAATTATGCCTTCACTTAGAAATAATACCAACCGATATACTGCCGTTAGATATTTACAACGTACCGTCTGCTGTATTTTTTTTTTTCACATTTCAGTAAAAACATCGGATTCTTGTGTAACATGGTTGTTTCTCGCCGAACGGCTTTCTGTTAGATTTCACCATACTCTCTAAAAAAAGAAAACACTTAGTGGTCTTTTTTTTGCTTTTTTTCTCTTGATTTTACGAAAGAAATTTGCATGCATACACTTTCGAAATGACCCTCGATGTCTCTGTTTAGTCCGGAATAGAAGCTAACACCTATCTGTTAAAAAACAAAGCGCGGGCAAATGTTATCTGTAGATAGGTTTTTCCAAGACGGACAAAAATGCGGGCAACATGTTTAACGCGCCTCCAGACTAGAATGAGTTGTTGAAAACGTCGCTGTAAAATTGGATCCAGAATATCTTTCTGTATTTCTCTGCAAGCATAAGCATGTAGCGTCGACACTTGACAAGCACAGACGACTATAGGTGATTGCCGAATATTTGCAAACGAGCAGTACTAAACTTAGCAGTTTTCAAATTTTACACACACACACACACACACACACACACACACACACACACACACACACACACATATATATATATATATATATATATATATATATATATATATAAAGAGAGAGAGAAAGAGATAGATATAGTTATATATGATTAGATATTTGCTTTTTTGGTGTGACTACCCATGGGTACGCACGAGGGGTACTGCGTGTTTGTAGATTTCTTCCATTATTTTTTTGAATTTTAATCGTACCAACATAACGAATTTAGTCCTGAAGTAGAAAACGCGTCAAGAAGAGACATTTTTACAATTTCCCCAATATTCTTCTTGATTTCAAAATATACATCGTTATCCCATATATATATATATATATATATAGTCGAATTCATTACATTCACTTACGTGCTAATACCCTTGGGAAAGATGTGAATCCTCTTCTCCCTCCAGCTATGGATAAATAGCATGACAGACTGGGTTCTATAGCCTTGGATGGCAACAGGTCTAGAAGAAGGACAACTCTGGATTCAATACCTGTGGAGGGTCGTTTGGGGACCTTGTGGCACTTAGTGCATCAGGTCTCTGAATTCGGCCCTTCAAAAAGCGTGGATGGTCCTGCACGAAACCTTCACCACTATAATCAAATCTCATGTGCTGTTGTCGGGCTGTCGGTTTCCTGGGAACTGATCTGCTTGACCCTCATACGTCAAATAAAAATCGATGGGAGAGTCGACTATATATATATATATATATATATATATATATATATATAATGTGTGTGTGTGTGTGTGTGTTTGTGTGTATGTATGTATTTATTGAATCTTGTTTATACTGATTCTTTCCAGAAATATAATCAGTTTCTTCATGTTAAGATGAAATTCATCAAGTCGTAATATATCCTTGCATTGTGAAGGTGGACAGTGATGAGTTTTTAGGTGTTGTGCAATAGAACTTGTATTTCGACAAATGAAGTTTAAGATGTCTTGTTAATGTTGTGGTTGTCAAACTAACATATATACACAACCACAAACAATAATAAATAAAAACTTCAAATTCTTTAGGCTCTCTATATCAAAATCAACCAACCAACACCAAACAATATGTATTACGAGTGAAGCAGCAATGTGTCGAAGTACGTATTTCAAACATTTAATGCCATTCTACGAATCAGCTCAATTATATTGAATCGCTTGTTTAGCTAAAAGAAAAAAATATCCATGACAACAACGGATAAATTCAATTTTTAAAGTAATTATAACAGGGTGCGTTCGTGGGTTTTCTTAAAAATCACCATCACAACAGATGCAGATTTTATCGCAGTTAAAATAAGGTTCTCTTCGCAATTTACCACTGAAGATGATCTTGGAAATGACGAAAGTACTTATGTTAGTATGTCGTTTTTTAAACATCGGCGACTTCATTGATGAATTTCATCTTAACTTCAAGAAACTGATTAGAAAAACTGAGAGGGATCATTATAAAATATATATAATAAAGAAACAATTTTGAATGAAGATATGCTGCCTAAACACACACACACACACACACACACACACACACACACACACATATATATATATATATATATATATATATATATATATATATACAACCGGAGACATTGATTCGCTGTATCAAAGCTCATAAACGTGATTAGATTGCTTCAAGCCTGGATCGAAACCTAACAGATTTGGCATCAGTCAAAGATTCTACCCCAAACCTATCGTCGCACTGCAGAGCGGAATGGAAATGTTAACGTTTTTATTATGGGAAAGACGTCAGTAGTTCGGAGAGTTCGATTCGTGTAGAAGAGCACTGCACTAGCAGCAGCAACCACAGATTATAAAATCGCCCCTTCCCTGAGCTTCCGAGAGCTCAATCGAATTATTTCGAGAGCATAAATAGCCATCCACAGACAGACTGTTTCGCTGTATCACAGCTCATCAGAATCGCTAGATTGCTTCAAGCTGGGATCGACACCCAAGCGACTTGGCATCAGTTAAAGATTCTACCCGCAAGCTATCGTCGCACGGCACACGGAAGGAAATTTTAATACACACATACACACGCACACACAAACACACACACACACACACACACACACACACACACACACATATATATATATATATATATATATATATATATATATATATATTCTAACCTAAGCATATTTTAAAAAATTGCAGTTAAATAAAATGTATGCTAACCTAAACACTTCTAACAAAAGTACTACCGGCACTTAAATGAATCCAATAAAACACCTACTGAAAAATGAAATCATAACGAAAAAGCTAGATGATGTAGGCCTGTGAACGACCCATGTCCTTTTGTACATACATATGAAACTTTATTACTTAGTTTATATATATTTAAAATAAATAAATTAATTAATTAATAAATAGAGTTTACTAAATCTGAGAAATAAATTAGCTATTTTTTCCAGTAAGTGCTATAAATTTTACTTTAAATAATATTTAAATATAAAAGTTTAAAATCATAATATACATATACTTTTGATATGGAAAATAGTTTTACTTACTATAAGTAATTTCAAATACATTTCCTTCTGTTATAAAGTAATATAGTCTATTAAAAATAACAATGAAAATATTTCAAAGTTGTAATTAAAATTGTAGTTAAATAAAATGAATTCTAACCTAAACTTCTTTTACTACACGCACTTAAAAGAATCCAATAAAACACCTATAGTAAAATAAAATTAATATGAAATGCCAGAGGATGTAAGCTTATGAATGACCCATGTCCTTTGTACTTACATAAGAAACAATATATTATTAGGTTTATATATATATAAAATAAAAGTTTACTAAATCAGTAAATTAAGTAGCTATTTTTGCCGTCATTGTCATAAATTTTACTTAAAAAAAATGTACCTTAATATACATACTTGTTGTAAAAAATAATCCTACATAATATAAGGGATTCTAATACATTTAAAAAAAATATAGGATAATAAAATTAAAAATGAGAATATTTCAAATCGTAGTTAAATAAAAACTAAAAGTATCCTAATTTGAACAACCCTGAAAAATCTTTAAATTTACAAATAGAAAAAAATGCCGTAAGAATTTTTTGTCGTTAACAATAAATTTAAAAAAAATCCAGACGACATGCATTCAACGGATGTCAATACTTTGAAAAATACATCCCTACCCCTTACTAAAATGTAGCTAATAACCGATACAATGATACAGACAGAAGGAAAACGCAGATAACCCTTGTCCAATTGAAGTAGATTTATCTGTAACCATGGAAACAGGATTTTAGCTGTGTCTTTAAAACCCAGTAATTTTAAAAGTTACTCCAAAATTCGCTTGAGGATGAAATGGAACTAATGTCTTTAATCTAATTGCAAAATTAAATTCGTGGCTTTTAGCTTCCATTTTTGAAACATGGTTAGAAGTGTGTAGAAAAAAAAAAAAACATAATTTTAAATATATATATATATATATATATATATATATATATATATATATATATATATATAATAGATAAGTTTGGTTAATAAAACAGTGAAAACGAAAGGGTAACAATGTGATCAGTGCTAAAAGAATTTATTATATATTAATTGTTAATCACAAGACAGATATGAAACACGGAGATTAATGTTATTAGACCGGAATTTTCGGGTGTGCCTGTGTCCTTCATCAGCGGTGCGAGAAATAAACAGAGAAACGGGGAAGACTCACAAACGATGTTTTTTTTTTTTGGTGGGGGATGTGTGAACTCGTTGTAGATGGTATTATTAGTACAAATTCGATTCCTGCTTGATTCATCACATGCGAAACATTTTTTGAAAATGATCATGGTGAACTCATTGGTCTGTTTTGTCTTTATCGGTGTGGAACGTGGTGGGACTGTGATTTTGAACTAGGGGAAGAGGCGATGACTTGGGGTGGGGAAGACGTCGCATATGTGATCAGTGTTGATAGATCTGACTATATATATATATATATATATATATATATATATATATATATATATATATATACAAGTATATGATTGGCACATATGGAATGAATTCCAATAACCAACAAATACTATTCTTAAAAGAGTGCTCAATACAAAGTAGAGCAGATATAATTTAATCATTTTTATCTTTGTATATTTGCTCGCTTAAGTTATATTTCAATAAGTGGTGAGCAATTATGTAATGACACTTTCAGTCTTAAATATTTATTGGTTGTAGTATCCGATTGTCTGGGTCAATGTCTGTGGATGTGTGTGCATATATTTATAATTGTCTACGTGTATGGAAAGTGCATTCACTTTTAATCGTGTATGTATGTACGTGTGTATTGGTTTTCCTTCCCCCCCACTTCTTTTTTTTTCTTTTTTTTTTTTTTTAAACGATCGTGGTGATGTTCTCTGTCTCGTCTCTTTTTGTGTGTGTGTATATATATATAAATACGTCTGGGTGCTTATATATTATAATCTGATTGCGTTTGTTTTACGCGTGAGTTTAGGACCCCATTCACATACTCTTAGGATTAAAATGTATAAATTGTCAAAGGACCGATATAAAATTAGATAAAGTAACTTCAATGAAGAAATAAATTGAATAATATATATATTTCTTCTTTCTCCTCAGTAATTTTTATAGTTGTAAACTTAATAGCGATTAAATTTTGATTTTGAAATTAGCAGGTTTTAATTTTAATATTAAATTTTATCATATAATTTAGTAATTATTGGTTAGAATAAATTTTTTTAATACTACCCATATTTTAAAATCTGAATAGCTATTATAACATGACTTCGTTGTCTAGCTTTTTGAATTTTTCCTATACTTGTATTTTGATTGGTCCATCTAGCTTTTGTAACAACGGTTTTCCCCTTGTGAAGGATTGTTAATTAATTCTAAACTTTTAAAACCATTTATTTTACATTCAACATTATCACTTGATAAGACACTGAGAGTGTTGAAACAAAATGGCTATTTTTGTAGTGATTTTATAACATATTTATGTTATAATTTTTTTTAAATAAATAATTATATATATATATATATATATATATATATATATATATATATATATATATATATATATATATGAAGAAATATAGTCTTAAGATGTGCTATATTTATGGGATAAAGTGCTCAATATCAGAGATAGAGCGTATATAAATATTATATATATATAGCACATTAGAGGTGAATCGTACATCAGGCAATCGTCAGGCCACGAGTCTCATGGCCTGACGATTGCATTTAGCATGAAACACAGACTGATTCTAAGTGTTGACTTTATGTTCACTTATATATATATATATATATATATATATATATATATATATATATATATATATATATATCAGAAAACGATATATAAATGATTATATATTAAGTACAGGGAAATTCACGAGAAATTGAAAATGTAATTTAATAAAGGCGAAAATATATAGAAAGTGCTCTTATTGCTAAACAATCGGCAGTAAATTTAATATGAAAATATTTGCTCTTTCATGGCAGATTTTCTATTATCACAATGTGGCATAATTATTAACAATGTGCGTTTTAGCACATTGTTAATAAGAAAAAGAAACTAATTGAAATCGGTTAGACTTCATACCCAAAACATTTATTAAAAAAAATATAATGTAATTGTCTCAGCGTTCCCTGCACTTAGTGCGCATGCGTATTCGCATCAATGTAAAAATTTGAGCCGATGAATTCCTAAAGGCGGAAACGCGTGGCACGAAAACGTGTTTTTCTTATAGATTAACCTAACACACAAACACACACACACACACACACATATATATATATATATATTTATATATATATATATATATATATATATATATATATATATATATATAATGATAAGCAAATATAAATAGATATAACTGATAGAATGAAGAATATCTGAAAACAAATAGCATCTAGAATGATTATGTTGTTTTAACATGAATTCATATTAAAACAACATAATCACATTCTAAAAATTTTTTTGTTTTTCCAGATATTTTTTATATATATATATATATATATATATATATATATATATATATATATATATATATATATGTAACTGTTATCATATAGTAACGATCTTTATCATCTATGATAGCTTGCAATGTTTCGTCTTTGGGAAATGATTTGCAGGGTAGAAGATAATTTGTCATCCACTCTTTTTATACTCTACCGAGACAGAAAATTGAAGACTGGCCATTTCCTGCCCACATATGTTACCTCATTTTCGGTTTGATCTGACACTTGTAATGGTATACAATAACATTTAGAGTTAGGTACTTTCTGGAGCGGTAAACGGAACTATTTTTCAACTATATTTAGCAACGGTTCGTATGTACGACGTCCCCTTGAGCTCAGGGTTGAGTTTAAATCCCAATGTCCTTAAAGCACGGAGTCTCTCGGAGATATCCCCCTTTTATCGTGAGACGCCATTTATTTCTAGTCTCAATACAAGCGGCTTGCTCACACTTTCGTCGCAACCATTAACGCCGTCATTGTAGGGCTTTCTCAAAGATATCTCAAAGACATGAATGCACAATAATAGCATAATCGTCCACTACCTTTATATCATAATCTGTATATATGGCATAAATCCAGTAAGAATGTTCGCTTGTTATTTGGAGAGAAGACGCAGGGCGGCGGTGTAGTAACCTCATTTTTCGAGAAATATCAAAAACGACAAAGCATCGTGACCGGCTTACACAAAGAGTAGGCTAATTTAATTTGATGTGATATATTTCGTAAGTTTCATAATTACCATTCTAATTAATACATATCCAAATTAAACATTATTGCTTCATAAATTATCTAAGTATCAGATTAATATAAATTTGAAAAATGTATTTTTGTCTGTTGTTTCGAAGCAATTATCTATCAAGCTGACTAATCAACAACTGAAACATTCGTTTGTATTGGCGCGTATTTCTGTATGCTAAAGAGGTTCAATAGTTATGGATATATGTAAATATGTGTGGAGAGCATTAACTAAATGTAAAAATGTATATTCAAGCATATTTTTAGCGTATACATATGTGTAAATAAGCCAGAAAATACGACACCTAACCGTCAGCAGAAACATGAATATTAAGAAGAAACGTGGGTTGTAATTGAGAAAACTGTGAAAAACAAATTCAACCAAGGCTCTAAAACTGTGAATACACTTGATGAATATTGAAGCATATATTCAGGTATGTATTGCACTCTTTACTTCGTTACATCTATCTATCTATCTATCTATCTATCTATCTATCTATCTATCTATCTATCTATCTATTGCAGGGTGGAAGTTAATTTTCAGTTTGATCTGACACTTGTAATGATATACAATAACATTAAGTAACTTGTAATGTTATACAATAACATCTATCTATCTATCTATCTATCTCATTCTGTTCCTTATCTATCTATCTATCTATCTATATATCTATCTCTCTTTCTCTCTCTCTCTTTCTCTATCTATCTATCTATCTACAAATAATTTGGCATGCGCTTCATTTTTATCTATCAATGAAGCTCGCTAATTGCTCATGTTATTCTTTTTATATTTCTATATATTGATACTCGATTTATGTCTATTTATCTATCTATCTATTCATCTATCTATCTATCTATCTATCTAATGCTCTTTCATTTAGTTTTCTATCAAATCAAGACAGCTAACTCTGCTCAGGTTATTCTTTTTATATTTCATTCAAAGATATCTCCGTTTATGTGCATCTATCTATTCATCTATCTATCTATCTATCTATCTATCTATCTATCTATCTATCTATCGCAAACTGTTTTTATCTCTCTACAAAAAAAGTGCATACGTACACGCACACACGCGCACACGCACACGGATGAAACACACACAACCAACACACACACACTCACACACACACACAACACAATACCATCGCACACACACACACACACACACACACACATATATATATATATATATATATATATATATATATATATATATATAACATTTTTATATATATATATATATATATATATATATATATATATATATATATATATATATATATATATATATATATATATATATATATATATATATTAAAACATTAAAACAGCATAATAGAATTTTTGTTTGTTTTTTCAGTATATTTTTCTTCATACTGTCGGATCTATATCCATATATTTGTTGACATATATATATATATATATATATATATATATATATATATATATATATATATATATATATCGCGCGGAGATGGCCGTGAATGCTCATACTACTCCTGGAAACGTCGTGAGCAGGCGTCACAGAGGGATGTGGGTGGTGAGCTCAGGGTCGATATTAGCCTCTGTCAGGGATGTCTTCAACTGATCCTTGAAGAGTCCGTTTCGGCTTGCCTGTGGCCTGTTTCTTCGGGTGAGTTCACCAAACAGGATGAAACGTGGGAGTTGAGTGGGACGCATTCTGTACACGTGACACGCCCAGCAGCGCCGACGAAAGTGAACTCGATGTCAGTTTGACGTGGCCATTCGCGTGAATTTGATTTTGTTGGACACATCTGCGCGGCAGAGATGCCCACGCACTTGATCAGAAGCGCGTCCCTTTCGCCTCAGACATAATGAGTACATAAAAACAAAGAGGAAAACGTTTATAGATTTTGCGCCCCGCTAATATTTTTGTAGATCCATCACACACACTTATATATATATATATATATATATATATGTGTGTGTGTGTGTGTGTGTGTATGTATGTGTGTGTGTGTGTGAGAGGGAAATAGTAAATATGATTTAAATGTAAAATATTTAAATAAGTAAAAATAACGTATACAAATTTGACCTGTTTCGCTAATATTGTAACTCCATTCGCCTCAAAATTCATCTCTGCTTTTACGACCATTCACTGACTCGATTTTCATGTGTTTCTCTATTTACCCCTACAACTAAAGCTCTCAAAATTAAGTGACTATTATGTTTTCCAAGATAAAATTCGTCATAATTTTACACCGAAATTTCAACTGTCTTTTAGTCTGTTATTATGGATGATAACGACTACCAGTTGTCAAAATTTCAGCTTTTCCACAGTTCTTAATATGAGTAGACTTTCTTTTATCCAATTTTTAAAGAACATCTTTGTTGCCTAGGTGTTCTGTCCATTCTTAGAATTTGTCTGAAGAATCAATTCCTTCTTTCTTTGAGTCTCTTCTTCGAATGGAACGAAACTGTTCATTATTTAAAGCCGGACATTAAACAGCAGTTCAATGCTTTTTTGCGGGGGTTTCAAATAAAATATTCTTACGAAGTGGGATATAATAAAATATTAAAATAAATGAACAAATAAAAATGAATGATAAGACGAAAATATTTCTTACAATAAAAAGGGACAAGAAACTGTGGAAAGCCGTGATCATTCTGGGGCTGAAACATGATAAGATTACAAACCGAAATCAAACAACTGTCACCATGTTTATCGTTACAAATCATCAACTAGAAACATTAATGAGTAAGGAAAAATACTTAGATTGTGTCAGATTCCGGCTGTTTTAAGTAAAAATCTTCGATGGGAAGTGACTGAAATACATCAGGAATTTTCGTCTGGTATTTGATGTTTTGTTATTTACAAATTCTTTTTACTATTTAGTGCCTCAATAATGTTTTATTTTCCAATCTTTTGATGTTAGTATATTCGCACGATGTCTTTCTTCTACCTTTAGTATTCCTCTATTTTGGTATTTATGCTATAAATCCTATAGACGGCTCCAGAATCGAGACGCATATTTGGCAGGCGTTATCAATTTTTCTGTTTAGTGATGATCTATTTTCTTTTTTTGTTACCGGGTTTATTTTTGATATCCTCATCTCTGGAGAAATGTTTCAGAAACTAACTGTTTCTTATACGCTCTTAATCAGATCTTTCTCAAAATGCAAAACCAGTTTTTTTTCTTTGATTTCTTAGTTTGATTTTCTCATTTAACTTTGTGTAAATAGAACTACAATATCGAGTTGTGGTACTTGCTTCACAGGAAGTTGCATGATAAACAAAGTTTATCATGCAACTGTAGAAATAATTGCAAGAGAACAAAAAAACAACAAATGTACATAACACATAAGAACTTAAACACACACACACACACACACACACACACACACAGAAACACACACACACACACACACACACACACACACACATATATATATATATATATATATATATATATATATATATATATATATATATATATATATATTTGAGTTCTCATTGTCATTGGCGTGTTTTATCTACAAATAAATACGTCTAAATTCACCTTCATCTCGGTTTGAGGCAATCACATGTCTAGCCACACTGATGAACTGCAAAACAGTCTGTGGATGACAATATATATATATATATATATATATATATATATATATATATATATATATATATAATAAAGAGAAAGAACAGACAGATGACGAACACACAGTTCTTAGCATTTATTTTTTTTTAAAAATCACCTGTCAAGATGCATTTGCACAGAAACAAAAATGAATCTTTTGTATATATATATATATATATATATATATATATATATATATATATAACATTTCTAATCAATATAACCGTTTTATTGGTAGGAAAGTCTCATTGTAATTTTGAAATAGACAGACGTAACCGTAAGTTCTATGCTAAGAGTGTATTCTCTCGCACTTCTCGCTTATGGAAGTGCCTTCGGTCATTTTTGATTTCCAGCCAACTTTGACCTTCAATAATTTAAGAATCAATGTCAATCCTTGTCTCCTATATTTGCAATACCTCTTCTTTTATGTTTCCTTCTCCTTAATAATGTTTTCTTTTTCTCATATTTTTCCACGATCAGTAACAACTTGAGTCTTAGAGGCTTTATTGCCTTGCTTTGGAGTGAAATATTTAAAAAATAAACAGTTTATATTTAGTGCAAATGTTTTGTACAAATACGCGCATTTCTTTTTACAAAGGGAAATTAATTTTGACTGACATATCTACTATCAAACGAATACCGATTGGCATATTCTCCATTAAGATTCTCGTAAGCCAATGTTTAGAAAATAGTCTTTTCACACGCTTGTACCCATTTAACATAACGTTCATAGAATTTTATAAATAATGACAAATTAAAATGTCCTGAAACTGCATATATATTAGGTGCACGCCTCCCTGTTAATTAAAACCGTGTCATTTGTTTATACTGGCCTAGACATCGAAAGTTGTAATTCAGAAATCGTGTCCATCCTGGGTATGACAATAAACTACAACCGCTTCCTGGGTAAGACGATAAACTACATTCGAGAGCAAGGCCTCTGATCAGGAGATTTTGAGAAGCGTGGAACCACCTCTTAATTGCTGGTGTTCCCAGGTCAACCCTCACTCGTGGTGGTAGCACCTGCTAGGGTCTCAGCTATGGGCAAATAGTTAACACTTAAACTATATTGGCGTCCTGGGTATGGCGATAAACTCCATCCACATCCTGAGTATGACGATAAACTACGTCCAACAGCAAGGCCTCTGATAAAAATAATGTTTCCAGCTATACATTTTTGAAAAAAAAATACTTGCTACAAGTTTTTGAAAAAATAATATTACCAGCTATACGTTTTTGAAAAAAATAATATTACCAGCTATGCGTTTTTGAGAAGACACAATGAAAGTATAAAAATAGGTTTTAATATCAGCAATTAAAATTATTACCAGCAATACATTTTTGAAAAAAAAAATATTACCAGAATACATTTTTGGAAAAAATACCAACAATAGTCTTAATAGAAAAAGAAATTACCATCAATAAAAATCTTGTCGGTATTAAATAACCCACTCCGGTTCATATGCCGTAAAACAAAACAAACCAAACTAAACCATATCAAACCAGAAAACATGACTTTATAAAAATCTTCCTATCCCAAGGCAAGTAAATATTAATTTAACTGTTTACAAAACCTGAATCTAGGTAACCACTAAATATATGGTTTAATTTAATGCAGTGTGGAGTAATAGAAAGCCTGAGTTTGAATCCCAGTCAAATTCGATATATTCACACCTAGAGCAATGGTTGGTAACCGGTCTACGAGATGGACAATTCTGACTTCAAAGCATCCATATATAAGTAAGCTAACTAGCCTTGGGTTTTTCAGCCTTTAGTGGCAACCAGTCGAGGTGAAGGAAAGATATGAATTCTAAAACTGCATGTAGCCCTGGTGAATAAGGACAACTCTGAATTGAAAACCTGCGGAGACCCTGTGGCATTCTGCGCATTCGGCTCTTCCAAAAAGTGTGGTTGGTTCTGCACATACACTCCTCAAAATAATCAAATAATATGCGCGGTTAATATAGCTACTTGACCCTCATACGCTGAAAAACGACTGGAGAGACTAGTATATATATATATATATATATATATATATATATATATATATATATATATATATAGATAGATAGATAGATAGATATACCTAGAGCTCTACGGTTGTATTGAGCTCTTTTGTTAGTTAGTTGTTACTGTATCGGGGTTTTTTCTTTTGGGCTTCAGACCTGCATCTGTGCGATTTTTTTTGTCGGCAGAAGTTCATGTTTGTAGCTCTTCTTTTTTTAAAACCTTTTTTCCTCGAGATTGATTTGATTAGCAAATCAAAATTGAGGGTTTTTCGAAAACGAGTCTAGTTTTCTATATTTATATGTATATATATATATATATATATATATATATATATATATATATATATATATATATATATATATATATTAAAAAGAAGATGCCCAAACGTTTTTGGTTGTAATGTATTTATTGAGAAAAAAATATTATACTTTGTTTTATAATTTCACGACACGTGTTTCTGGTCTGGTCTCGCAACCGTCTTAAGGTGAAATATTTTTATATTATTAAAATAATTAATTTTTTCTTCATGTTCAATGTGGAATATTCTCGATATGAGACATTCTGTTTGTGTGTTGGCAATCCGAATTTTCTTTCTAGAATTGTCAATGAAGAGTTGTGGTGGGATAGTGTGTATGTGTGTGTATGCGTGTATAGGTACAAATAAGTTTACGAATTCCTCGTAGTAAGGAAATATACGCACGCATATATACACGCATGCTGACAGAAACACGCCAAAATAGAAACAGATCCAAGAGCACATAGAGGTCACTAAAACATTAAAAGATTAAATGCCGATAACTACTCGCTGGACAAACCTTAATTGTTTTATGACCCTTCACGCAGAACTCTTCATTGACAATTTAGAAAGAAAATTGGATTGCCAACACACAAACAGAATGTCTCATATCGAGAATATTCCACATTGAACATGAAGAAAAATTAATTATTTTTAATAATATAAAAATCTCCACTTTCACCTGAAGACGGTTGCGAGACCAGACCAGAAACACGTGTCGAAATTATGTAAAACAAAGTATAATATTTTTTCTCAATAAATCCACATTACAACCAAAAAACGTTTGCGGCACCCCTCTTCTTTTTTAATATACATACTTTTCTCTCGTTGGAACCACTACAACATATTTCTTTTTATATATATATATATATATATATATATCTAATGAAGAAAGTGACTCTTACTTTCTCTCTCTGTCAGTAACTATTATCATGACGAGAAAGAGAGAGTACAGCGAACACACATACAAAATGTGCTTGTGCATTGATACAGTCAAATTATAACTAATACTAATACGACTGCTAGTAATGGTGCTACTTTTGTTAAAAGGGAAATTAACTATTAAAGTCTCGATAAAATTCACCTACGTGATGCGTTGATTATAGTAGATACAGCGAATTTGATATAGATGCCTCATTATAAATACATACACACACACACACACACACACACACACATATATATATATATATATATATATATATATATATATATATATATGAGCATTGAAATTGAGGTCAGCGGAGAGCAGAAAGCCTGATTCATGCAGGAACGCAATCGTTTGACCAAGTCTTCATGACCTGAAGATTGCGTTCTAGCGTGAAACAGACCGTCACCGCTCAGTGTTGGCCTCCGTGTCTACTTTTTATATGTACATGTATTCTATGTTTTATATTGAGCACATTTACCTATAAATATATACCTGAAAACTATAGCTTTAGCATTATATATATATATATATATATATATATATATATATATATATATATATATAGAGAGAGAGAGAGAGAGAGAGAGAGAGAGAAAGAGAGAGAATAAACTGAAGCATACGTAAAGCACAAACAGTAACAATAAAATTAAAAATGGAAACCAAAAACGAATTAATCAAAAAACAAGACAAGAAATGATAAAATAACAGAAAAGAAATATAACCAGAGAAAAAAAGCAAAAAAAGACCCACCTACCTAAACAGTAAAAGTACTCTTCCATGTTTAAATTATCAAAACAGAGCGAATACGCTACCCACCGACACTACGCTTATATATATATATATTTCTACATTCTGTCGGATTTATATCCATTTACACTTGCTTTTATATATATATATATATATATATATATATATATATATATATATATATATATATAGAGAGAGAGAGAGAGAGAGAGAGAGAGTATGTAAATATCAAATTAAACATTGAGGTTTACACTCAGCGGTGAAAGACAGTTTTATCTGTGTAACTTCTCCTGAGAAGAGAAGAGACATCCACTAATTGACTTGTATATGCGGATGGCGTAATAGCTGCGTACCGAGAAATAACAATTCGAAAGTATACATACAATTCCAATATGACAAAGGGAATTATAATATTAGTTGTTGCCTTATAAGGAAACATTCGGCTTTTATTGACCTTGCAGGCAATGCCACTTTGGGTTGACATTTCGTATTAATACTTTTAAATGATTTTGTCTTTTTTTTTTTTATAGAAAAATAGGTTTCTCAAGTACACTAGTGGATGTGTGGGTGGTGTAATCGGTAGCGGATGTGAATGAGAAATCGGAGAGCAGAGTTCGAATTAAAGACTGGTTTGGTTTCACGTAGGCGCAAATATACATGGGAAAGTTATGCTTCCCATTTAGAGTTTAAATAATAAGATTGGTATATGGAAGAATCATTGTTATTCAAGCAGAAATGTTATTACAAAATACGCAAGTAATAAATATTTGGCTTATAATCCAAAATATGTTTTGCCTTAAAAAGAAAAGCACAAAGCGATATTAAAGCGTGAACCAATAACTGTATATACTCTACAAGAATACAAGATGGTCGTGTGGACTCTTCCAAAACAAGCTAGTTAACCCCTGCCAGGAAATGCACTATTCCTGTTATAATTTTCACCATCACAATCTTACAAAATATATAACAAGCATCCATTGGTTAATCACCTTCAATCTAGCTCGCTGATTGGTCAGTTGCGACCAATCAGATATCCTGCACGCGTCAAATCTGTTTTACCGCGTTTTCCATCTGAGCCAGTCACGTGATTCACGACCTTATAAAAACAGAACACGTGTAAGCTCCCTGTGTTTCTTTTCATCTCTCTCTAGCGTCTCATTTGCCAAGATGTAATCTTCAAGAACTCCCGTCTTAGTCTTTGCGGTCAGACGTTAAAGACCATTATATTCACGCAAGTACGAACTCTGAAATCTCTTCTGAACTTTTACCAACTTTTACAATGCACAATCCCAAACATGCTAAAGAAACTTTATTATTCTTCTAAATTACAGTTTAGTAATTACTTTCACTTTATGAACATAGATACAAATATTACGTAATCTAAGAGACACAACTCTGTCTAAACTTTTCACTCAGTATTCATGCATGTATATCAAATATTAATAAATTCAATTGTTACGTTTTGAAACAAGATGTTTATGTTTCTATGTCTTGTATTAATTGTTGTGGATGGAAGATTATTGAACACATACAATTTTAAGCCTTCTATTCCTCTCCAACACACATCACACACATCCGTAACAGTCGCATTAAAAACAGGTACTTATTTTGACAAGTTTAAAAATCATACATTTTGAGTCACTGGTTGTACAATACACAGGTAATTTTTTTTCTTTATGGGAGAGGATATAAAACTATCAGTGACCGAAACCTACTATGCCAGGTACTGCAATAATCTCTCAGTTTTATCTCCGCTGACAGAGGCGAAGCTGGGAAAAATACTGAGAGCTGCCCGCTTCTGGGCAACAGATACCTGCAGGTGTACTCCCGTCATTAAATTAGAGATTCGAGATCGGTAGTCATACCGATGCCAACGCAACCGTGTTACGGAGGCTGGTCAATTTTTCGCCCTGTCCTGAATGTACGCGCTTGAGTTCCACACATTAAACCCGACCATATGTCATATTACGTCTCAACGGGGGACAGGGTATATACAGTGTACCTGGTAGGCCGATGTTCACATCTTCGTATTAGATATTTTACAATAGGTGTTATTTCTCACCATTTTGTGGTAGCTTTCTACAAAACAGAAGGAAACAATATGATTGCTATAAAGCAGGGGTGACCAAACATTTTGTTACAAAATTGTTATCTAAGTATTAACAAATTCATTTATTCAATAATATTTATTCATATATGCAGTTTTTTCAAACTGCTAATTTGTATTGGTTTCAGTAAAAACAAAGTAGACATACACAGACAGACAGACACACACACGCGCGCGCACACACACGCGCGCATGTATATATATATATATATATATATATATATATATATATATATATATATATAAGCAAATATATGGATATAGATCCGACGGTATGAAGAAAAAACAGATACGGAAAAAAACAAACAAAAAATATATACAATTATACTGTTTTAATGTTAATATAAACGTCGAGACGTTTCGGTTAATAAACCATTTTCAGGACATATTCAAATTATAACATTATCTTTGTCATGTTGTATTGATAATGTTATAATTTATGAATATGTCCTGAAGATGGTTTATTAGACCGAAACGTCCGACGTTGACATATTAACATTAAAACAGCATAATTGTATATAAGGATTTTTGTTTGTTTTTTTTTTCCGTATCTATTTTTCTTCATATATATATATACACCAATTTTTTTTTTCTAAATCTTTATTGATGATTATTTTACCTACCTATATTGAACGTATTTAATACGGTAATGGACTAGGGAAAATACTTTTTATATTAACTGTGATAAAAAAAGGTACTCAGCTACGGTCCGTATATTAAAGGTCAAAGATCAACATGTGGCTCGTGAGCATCGCTTTAGCATCGGCCTAGCCACTATTGTTATAAAATATATCCACAATGATGCCCAGTATTGCAATATTTGACTACGGTAGGCTTACTAGGATTTCTCAGAAGCTGAGGTTTACATTATGAACGAGCGAAAAATCAGGTTTCTCAGAAAAAAGTCCAGGGTTCACACTATACATGAAATCAGCTATATGAGGCAATCAACCAGTTAACCAATCTCACAGAGCACAAATATTGTGATATCTATATTTAGACTCCCGAAGTTTCCAGACTAATCAAAAACCTTGATTCTCCGAAGGCTAACGGTCCGGATAAAATTCCACTGATCTTAAGAAGCTTAACTTGGAATTATCTCCAATATTGACAAAATTTTCTCCAGTGTTAATGAACGGTTGTACTCTCAATTGGCTTCTTGCCTTGATCGTCTATTAGGATTCAAGTACATCTGAATTCTCAAGTGGAATTCTTTTATACGATCCATCACGAAGATACTAGAAAAGGTTTTGGTCCATTTGGCGCTCTAGAATTTCCCAGAAATCTCCAGACATGCGCTGTCTTTATAAAAGTTAAATCAGACCAAACATTTAGTCTTTCTACCATAAAAGGGCTGGAGCTTCCCAATCCTCTATTTCCCGCCTTGAGTTCAAAACCATTTATGTGACGTTGTCGGCGATGCATTATTTTTGAACCCTACACGCAACATCTCAGATTTATCGATACTCCATCTCAATTTCCATATTAAATGTTCGGGCGAGCTATACTAATTAGTTCCACTAGTTCAGACCTTTACAGCGAAGACGCAACATCTCACGGAGACATAGTCGAATTATTCTCGTTCCCTTCGTATTCCATTGGTAAGTACTTATTTTCTAAGCATAGCTTAGATGTGGCACAAGGCCGAATGTATCGGGTACCTAGTGAGGATCGAATTCACATTTCAGTGGTAAATGATCTAGCTGAACAAGTTTGCTAACCATTACACCACGCCAAGGAACTCATATTCCATTGGTAAGTAAGACGTTTAATTTGAGCAGCCTCTTACCGTATAACACTACTTCGTGAAACTACTGCCGAAAATTTTCTTCATTGATCATTACAATGATACATTTTTCAAGCCTTGGGTTATCTATCCTGAATATCATCAGAAACAACATTTGCTTTCTGCTTTTATGTCCTTATAGGCTCATTCGGTAAACTTATATCTTGAGTGGCTCTCGGTCCTTGTATTGGAAGAAAATCTATTAAGATATGATAGACATTCATACATATTTTAATATATTTTAATGCTATACGTTATTTACATATACACAAATATTTAAGTAAATGCTCTGTTTATAATAAACAGTATTAAAAACATTTACCGGCCTGACAGTCCGAGAAATTTCATAGAAAATATGAGTCCCCCGACAGGAATCGAACATGTATCCTATATGGAACTGTCATGTAGCCTGATGTGGTATACCAGTTTAGGTACGAGGGAGTGTCTGGTTAGCAAGTTCAATTTTACTGCTCAATTTTACTGCTTTTATTTGTTTTTGTTAAGATACGCTTCGACCAGATATGGACGTTCGACGGATATCATGGGATAGTTGTAGTTTAAAAGCAGTAAAATTGTATGCTCCGGCCTTCTTCAGGTGGTTGGAATGCCAAAGTGAAGCCTTTATTAGTTTTAGTTCAACGTGCCATGTTAAACGGATATCAGTTATCTCCTGTTAATTCTCCTCTGCAAGTTCTCCACTAGCTTAACCGGGTATTGAACTCACACTCTTTGGGTCTTGTCACTGGATCTAACGCATTTATCCACTGTGCCATGTGTCCTTGAGGACATCTGTGTATGAATTTCTGAGTATTATAAAACTAATGTCTCAGCAACAATTTTTTACCAGTGTTCATATTGCAATTTTTTACTGTTATCATTTCATGTTTTTAGCAGAGCTCATATTACAATTTTTGTTGTTATTATCGCTTTTCTCTGGCACTTCAACCACCTGAAGAAGGCCGGAGCGTACAATGGCCGAAACATTGTAATATATATAGCGACAAAGATGAGGACAATAGCCCGAATAATGTAAATAGTGAACAATAAAATATATTAAAATTATTGTCCATTTCGTAGTGTGTGGCATTCATACATACATACGAGTAGGGTTTGAAGAGAATCCAATGAAATGGCAAATATATCAGAAAAAAAGATAAAACATTTCAAATAAAAGAGGAATATACTGATTGTCAACATTTTTAAGGTTATTTAAACCCAGAAAATATTTTTATATTTACGGATAAAAGTATTACTATTTAATCCATAGCTGGGAGAAAAAGAGACTGATTTATAGCTTTCCTAAGGGTATTTGTGGGTCAAGTGAATAAAGCAAATATGACTGAAATTGGAAATCGGCTCTCTGGTTTCCGGTTTCGAGCCGTTATCCATTATTCTTCCCGCCAATCCAAGCTTACAACCCTTTATATTTCCAAGCACTCACCCGTCTAGGTACTGACCAGTCACAATGTTGCTTAATTTCGGTGACTGTACAAGAACCAATGTATCCACGTGATATGGCCGTTAGCCAAAAGTGATTATAACTCTCTTGGACGAAGCTGAATTGAAAATGTCATGACGTATGCGCTTCACTATGATTAATATGCTATTGTGTCGGTATAAAAGGACGTACTTTCTTTCAAGTGAATTTCAATAACAATATTTACATATTTGTACAAGTATTTATTCAATCACATATACGACCCTTGGTTGCGCTACATTTCGCCATCTTTGTATAAGTTTCGTGATTCACGCTTCCTAGACCTCGCCTATGCGTTTCCATTTTATAGGCTCACCGTGAATTGAAGTACTTCTAATTTAGATAAAATTGTAGTGGACAAAATAGGTGATAATCCTAAGCTGCAAGATCAGCTGAGTAAAGCTGATGTAATAGGACGTCACAGCTAAGCTGTGCCATAATCTACCGGGATTGCGAGGAAATGACGGGTGAGATTTTTCGGATTGGCCAATTCATGAAAATTTTAATCGATTGCTGCGCTCAGGTGAAAACGGGTGATGTAGTAACCTAAGATTACCAAAATCTTCCAAATCCGCTGTCGTTCTTTTTTTCCGATTATCCGTCCATGGAGAATTTCATTGATTCCGGCTTTTCGCCGGTTCCGTCCGTCAGGAATTCCATGCATAATTTTTCGCAGACGGCTGAGTGCTCTTTCACACCCACAAGATACACAGGAACACCTTTTTACAATGCAAACTCGCTTTGGATTATGTCGTTTTTTTCTCAGTACATTTTCACGTCAGTTGTTGTAAGCAATCCATTATTTATCGGCAGTGATCGATTTTTTAATTGTTGTATTCGTTACGTTTGACTAGAGAATCTCACATGGAGGCCAGTAAAATCAAACATAGTATCTTTTTTTATGTTTTCTATCATATATGATATGTGGCGTATCTGTAAAATGTTCTCTGTGGTGTGACCAGGTTTATTGTTTAACGTGTGATTAGATATTGACCATCATCTTTAATGTGTTTAAACATGACAGGACATTTACAGGCTCCTAGACAGGAATTTTCTACTTTGATCCTATCGGACCACATTGTGACGAGAGCGCCTCTGACACACACACACATACATATATATATATATATATATATATATATATATGTGTGTGTGTGTGTGTATAAGTATAGGATTGTGTATACGGAATAAATTCCAATAACCAAAAAAAAAACTATTCTTAAAAGAGTGCTCAATACAGAGCAGAGCAAAATATAATTATTTATTCGAAAATTATAACATAATTATGTTATAAAATCACAACAAAATAGCCATTCTGTTTCAACAATTCTATGGTGTTGAATATATATATATATATATATATATATATATATATATATATATATATATATATATATATATATATATATATATATATATATATATTAAGATATGCCACATTGAATAAGTTAGGCAAGTTTTGTCTTCTTATTTTCAATAAAATCTTCTCATGTTCACTGTCAATTTTCTTAGTATCCTTATTAAAGAAAGAGAGAAAATTACCATGCTGATACATATTCGTTTATTGCGTGAACTTTCGACATTATCACAATGTCATCATCTGTATTTTGTTTTTTCTAAGACAATATCGCTGTATTCATTTGAAAGTTAAATTTAAAAAAGAAATTATAATATAGATATAGATATAGATAGATACACACACGCACACGAGTGTAAATTCGAAAGTATTCCTACTTTCGCCATAAAATGTTTTTTTGTGATCCAGCACTTTTTTTTTTTTTGATCGAGCTTGCTGTATCCTTTCGTCACTGGTAGAGGTTAACCGACGTTCTGTTCCTTTTTCATGCGCCATAACTATCCGGCCCATATTAAACTTCTCGATGCTCTCCTATACACTTCTTCAGGGTAGGGCAGAGCCGCTTTATTGCGTAAAAAGTCTCCGATGAATTTCAGCCCCAGACACAATTTTCGGCCAGAGAAATGCGTTCACCAAGCTTTGTTCATATCCTTGATGCACACTGCTTGCCGATCTATCATGTCTAGACTGTAACAGTAGCAAGAAAGCTGGCGCGATCACGTGACTTCGATCACGTGAACCCCCCTCCAATATAAGCACGCATGAACAACAGGCAATAAGACAAACTGTTATGTTATAGCGGAAAGTGTGGATAACTTTTGACGTGACCTCGCCTAATCATGAGATGAAAACCTTTTATGCCAGTTTGTTATTTGCTTTGATAATGTTCGCCAATGTACTAAAAGTGTTGACATAAACGTTTAGCCTCTCCTCTTATGTGGACTCATTAAAAATAACAACTACGCCATAAAAATAACCACTGCATAGTAATTGTCTATTTCCATTCCCAAGTGTTCATTAGTTATTACCAAATGCTAAACTATATATATATATATATATATATATATATATATATATATATATATATATAAACGGCCTAACAGTTGCATCTAGCATGAAATAGCCTGTCGCCTCTGAGTGCTGACTTCAATGTTCACTTATATATATATATATATATATGTGTGTGTGTGTGTGTGTGTGTGTGTGTGTGTGCATGTGTTTGTTTGTGTAAGTGTGTGATTATATTTTTTAATTTTCTAAGAAGGAAGACTTCAATATGTGAGATTGTGTGTATATACATATTTTACATCGTTTCTCTCTCTCAATACATACATACATACATACATATATATATATATATATATATATATATATATATATATATATATATATATATATATATATATATCTATAAATAAACTGGAAAGTTTTTTGTGATACGTTCCATCCGGATAACACGCGTCACAAAAAACTTTCCAGCCTGTCATATTTTCTAAATACTATTTGTTCATATGTAAAAGATACAAGATTATATATATATATATATATATATATATATATATATATATATATATATATATATATATATATATATATATATATTACACATATGATATGTATGAATAAAGACGAAAAGAAAGCTATCCAACAACCTGAAGTTTTTTAAACATATACCCTATCTGAAATTTTAACAGACACATACAAACACACATATGATATATATTTCAGATATATATATATATATATATATATATAGATATATATATATATATATATATATATATATGTATATATATATATATATATATATATATATATATATATATATATATATATATATATATATATATATATATATATATATATATATATATATATATATATATATATATATATATATATACGGCACGTCCTTCAGTAATTACCTGGGTAGAAAATCTTGTGACCTTTATGCAGTAAATTTACAAAAAAATAAAATACTTTTTATATTATATATAATAATAATCTTTATAATTTTTTAACCTTTATAATTGTTGGATTAGGTGTCTATATATATATATATATATATATATATATAAATATAAAAGTGAACATAGAAGTCAACAATTTGAGGCGACAATCTGTTTCTATGCTATATGCAATCGTCAGGCCACATATGCTGTTATTTTTCTCGGCTATTTATATATATAGAGTGGTGTATTTGTGGGTATTCTATAATAGAATACAATGTAACAATTAACCTGTTTTGTTTATTTATTTGTGTCAAGTTATATTGCTCGTTTAAAACGAGCAATATAACTTGACCCAAAATAAATAAACAAAGACTTCCAAAAAAGTAACCGCCATAATAGAACACCCACAATGCACCACTAACCCGTATATATATAAATAGCCGAGAAAAATAACAGCATATGTGGCCTGACGATTGCATATAGCATGAAACAGACTGTCGCCTCAAAGTGTTGACTTCTATGTTCACTTTTATATTCACACGCTCTATCTCTGATATTGGGCACTTTATCCCATAAATATAGCACATCTTATGACTATATTTCTTTATATATATATACATATATATATATATATATTTATATGTAGATATATATGTAAATATATATGAATATAATATATTGCACTAGGTTGCTGATGGGTGCTAATATAATGGTTTACGATTTTCGACATAATATGACAGAGTTATTAAGTATATAATAATAAATGTATATATCATCATACAGCGGAAGCACTATACGGAGTTTCATGGAGAACGCAATCTTCAGGTGCTGGATGTAGACTAATCGTTATATAATGTTAATTAAAAAATATCTAGTCAACGTATGTTAAAAAATAAAATTACAGATTTTAATTTCAAAGTATATTTAGCATTTCAAAATATATTTAACATTTAAAGAAAATGAACCATGTTTTTCCACGTATGTAATGGCCACGGCACATAAAATTTGATAGAACATTCTGTTGTTGGATGATGTCCCTCCTCTCAAGGTTTGTGTTTGTTTCTCTCAAAGATAAAGATTTTAATTCGAAAAAGCAATCATATTTTCAAAAGTAAATTTGAATATAAAAGACTGAAAAGGTTTTTCTAATTATAGAATTTCGGAAATATTTAATAAAGAAATTATTAAAGGAATACGGCCATGTGTTCATTTAGAAATTTCAATTGTTGGAAAAAAAATGAAATAATTCAAAATTAACTAATTAAAAATATTTTAATTAATTGAAAATGTTGGAACAATTAAAGAGGAAAGCTGATGCTGAAGGAAAGAAAGAAGAAAAGACAGAACGAGAAACGGACACTTTTAAAAGGAAAGAATTGTTAGCAAAGACTAAAATAGAGAAACGTTTAAAAAAGAGGATTATTGGGATGGTGCAACACTGACTTTAGAGGAATAAAGATTAATAGAATAAAGAATAGGAATAAAGAATAGGAATAAAAGAATAGGAATAAAGATTAATAGAACTTTAAAGTAAATCAATGTTTAATAAACTTCGTTTAGGGTAGACACTGAACACATAATGATTTTGTTATTGTTATTCTATATAATTCTTCTTCTATGTGCTGCCTCCCTTTACGGCATCTACGATCATAGCTCTCCCCAATTTCCTGTCTTTTGTAGGTCTTAATAAATTTTGTCTTTTTGTTATCTCTCCTAAAAAAACTATTACGATATACATTTACTCAAGTATTGGTAGGTTATGCATTGTTTTCCTTTGTACCTCTTGCCCCCAGTTGGTCTTGTGAATATTTCCAAACACGCTTTCCTCATTATATGACTTAGAAATTCCAACTGTCTCCTATGTAAAATATAACTGCCCCTTTTGTTCGCATTTCCTCTAAAACTTTGTCGTTGTACATATCTCATCATCATCTTGCGGCCTCAGCCGAGATTGAACTTACCAATACTTTGATTGGTGTAGTTCATAATCTTGTCAAATAGTTGAATTTTGATGTTTTCTGCTAGGGGCTATCAAGGGTGCTTTTTATCGTGACACCAACACTAAATGGATTGCCAACCAAGGCTCAGAGAGACTCCATTCACCCTCATCTAAGAGCAGGTTTTGAATTCAGATTTTTCCTTCTCCTAGACCAGTTGCCATCCAAGGCTATAGAACCCAGTCTGTCCTGCTATTTACCCATAGCTGGAGGGAGAAGAAAGAGGATTCACACCTTTCCCAAGGGTATTAGCACGTAAGTGAATGTAATGGATTCGACTGGAATTCGAACTCGGCTCTCCGATTCCTTAATCCAAGCCGCTATCCATTACTCCACCGTGCCTCCTAAATACCGTGCCTGTATTGTATTCTCAGCATCCTTCTGTGGAACATTTCTGTTGCTTCAAGTCTCTTCTTCATCTTTGAGGATATTTTTCACTACCATATACTAAAATGTCACGAAAACTTTCAGTACTGTTTTTTTTTGTTTCCAAAGATATGTTTCTGTTTCTTAATACTTTACTTAGTTTTTGAAAAGCATATTTCGCTATCCCAATGCGCCTTCGAATTTCAGTGTCACAATTCCATTCTCTGTTAAAATGTTTTCCAGATATTTCAATTATTGTAATTATTTCTTGTTGGAAGAGTAGCTTCAATTTGTAATTTGCATGTTGGGCTTTAATTTTATTTAAGGATAAAAAATATCGATATATTCAATGATAATCCAAGAAAATGGTAAAGAAAAACTTATATAAACATCTTCCATGGGTATTGCAGAGTAACATTAATCCAAATAAATAATTCTACCTGTGGGATAGAAAAGAATATGTGATTGGATTAGACTCTGGCGAAGCCATTAGTCTGGGAAAGTATTCTTTCTTTTCGAGGAGAAAATGACTATAATTTGAATTAGCTTCATTTTGTTTTTATATATTTGAAGCCATAGTGAGAAAGAGTTTGTTTGACTAACTTTAGTTTTTTTGTATACGGGACGAGTACATTTGGAGACATACTCTACAAATAAAATAAGGTACATTTCAAAATAATCATTGGTACAATAAAGATTTAAAAACACACGCGATATTATGTCAGTCCAACTTAGTCGGTAGCAAAGTCTAATTGTATGTTCAATGTCTAGTAGAAAATTAAACGACCAATATAAAGTCCAATAGAAAGATAAGATATTAATCGGTTAGGGCTAGTAATAACCTCTTCAGGTCAAAGGCAATCATTATCTATCTTATTTATTCTCCTAATCTTTAGTTCCGACCAGCTTCTCTTATTATTCTTATCACACACTATATTCAGGAATATTTTAGCTTAAGAGGCTCCCACACTTTTTTATATGGTGAATATTTGAATTAATATATATATATATATATATATATATATATATATATATATATATATATATATAAATTGCTGACAACAAATAACAGCACTCGTAGCCTGAGGATTGCGTCTAGCCTGAAACAAACTGTCGCCTCTAAATGTTGAATTTTTGTTCACTTATATATATATATATATATATATATATATATATATATATGAAAATTTTTCCGATTTAACCAGTAGATTGTCTTTTGTAATCGTAGAGCTGATCCCAATGCAGATGTTACGCCCTTTTATACAACGTTCTATCAATGGCAGCCATCAGCATTTCTGGTGCCTGTCCATTGTTGTTTGACATTGTTCAACCAGTTTTTTAGTTCGACGTCCACCGTCAACAGTACTCTGCATGATGGTCTTGCACAGGCTGTCGTGCCTTGTAATGTGCCCAAACCACTCCATTTCTTTCTCCGTTTAACACGCGCGAGAAGAGGTTCCTGGTCTCCCACAAAACTTTCAACATTTTTCCGTAAAAACTCATAGTTTTTTTCTGTTCCCAATAGAAAATGTCAAGTTTTCTCACGCATTTGTTCTCAAACACTTGGATCCTTCTTCCGGTATCAGCCAACAATGTCCACGCTTCACATCCATATAGTAGAATGGAGAGTACCAGCCTTTTGTACCGTCTGTTTGAAAGCTGAATTTGCTCCTCCATATTTTTGTCAGTTTGGCTATCGCTTTTGAAAAAACACACACACACACACACACACACACACACACACACACACACACACATATATATACATATATATATATATATATATATATATATATATATATGCTATATTTATGGGTAGAAGTGCTCAATATTAATGATAGAGCGTATGTAAATATAAATGTCAACACCCAGGTCATTTCTACCTGAGAAAGCTGACCAAGCCACTAAAACACAAACATTTACATTGGGTGAAATTAAGGGATCATACTTCAAAGAAACGGTAGATGCCGTTTGACATTGTATTTAAATCTTTGAAGATCATAGATGACAAAAGAGTTTGCGACTGGTGAGTAGTACCAATGAAGAAAACATTAGCATAGAACATGCGTTTATACTTAGGAATTTCAAAAGAAAAATGATGAAACCTAGGTGCCAATCTACTACGGCGATTAAAGATTTTTAAGGATGATGATAAAAAGAAAAAAAATGAAGAACGAGCTAGGTAACCGGATTCGAACCTCGCTCAACTGAACTAAATCAAGGTTAATAAATATGTATATATTATCAATAAAAGGAATGAAAACTGAGGGAGAAAAAAATTGGATGGAAATGAATTGGAGGCCAAGGACAAAATCCTTCTGTTTACAAAGCGGAGGCTTCGTTGATAAAATATATATGGCCTCCAAATATCTTAATGTAGTAATTTGAGAGGGGCCTGCTCAAGATGGAAAATGAGTCCACACTGAAATTAGCCGCGCAATTGCTGTTTATAAGGTGTTCATCTATAGAATACCCTTATGTATTGATCAGAACATCATTTTTCTCCCTCAGATTTCATTTATTTTATTGATAATATATACATATTTATTAAGTTCCATTTAGTTCCGTTGAGCGAGGTTCGAAACCAGTTAGCTGTCTCGTTCTTCATTTTTTTCTTTAATTATGTGTGGTAGTATTAAAAATACAAATAAAATTAGTCTGTTGCAGTTACGTTTTGTACCATTAATAAAATGATTAAATATTTGGACAATTATCATGGAAGTACTTGTAGGAAAGACACAGCTATGTTCTACTGATTAGAAAGCGAGGGAAGCCGAAGCACTAAGTTCTGCCGAGAATCTTTAGATACGTAGCGAAATAACCAGGCCAAATATAGCATCATGGTAGTCTTATAAATGTGCAAGAGTTTAGCGAGAAAAAAAAATTCTCTAGCCTGGCTTAGTGAACCAATATTCACAGCAATAAACATAGTAGATGATTCGATACAATCTGTTCATATAATCAGCTGCCTAGTCGATTTCGAGCCCGGGTGCCTTCTTTTGTCTAAGTAAATACCTCGAAATTATAGTGATAGACACTTTTGCATCATAAATACCACGTTTGGACAACAATTATGACAATATAGTAACATGAATACTGGAAATGATTGGTGATAAGTTTAGTTACATTGATTTGATTCAAGGTCAGAAGTCATCTTGCCACCGAAGTCTGAAATGCCAAATTTGCACTATTTAACCATATTTGGTGGCAGAAGTGATGAATTCATAAGTTGCCAAAGGCTATTTGCCGAAAAGTGAATATCAGTCAGTTTCGATAGCTGACTGACGAGGCAGTAGGTTGACATCCAAGTCTATAGAACCCGGTTCGTTCTGCTATTTACTCATAACTGGAAGGAGAAAAAGACGATTCATACGTTTCCTAAGGTTATTAGCACGTAATTGACTTTAATGGATTCGACTGGAATTCGAACTCGGCTCTCCGATTCCTCAATCTGAGTCGCTATTCATTACTCCACCGTACCTCCCTGAGTATAACGAACATTATTCACCGCACAAACAGAGTGCCGTCTTCTGTAACGGTTACTGGGAGCGAGGCTGCACAAAAAAAATGCGATTTATTTATTTATATATTTTTATTTTTTTAATATTTTTAATACTATAATAATATGTGCGCGTATTAAATATGTCATAAGCACATGACGTCACGCTAGACGATTTCAAGCGTTCAGCTTCCCAAACAATACCAAGATGTCGACAATGGCATTCCAAATACCACACAGGCACTAAATCGGTTCCAGTAATGACTGTGAAAGTCGAAAGTAGTTGAACAAAAATAACAAAATATGAACTTTGGACAGTTTATGCACAACTTCAAGGACAATACCCAAAACCTTATCTGTACATTTTCAAAGTAAAGTAAAAAAAAAAAATAAACAAACAGACCCTCTAGGTTCTTTTGAATCAAACTTGTTTGGATTAAATACTTGCTGCCTAAATATATCTTATTCACACACACACACACACATATATATATATATATATATATATATATATATATATATATATATATATATAATTTTAAACATTTTATATATCAACAGACAGTGTTTAGAAAAAATAATTGTATGACATATTGGAAAAAAGGTTTTGTGGTGACGCGTTTCATCGGAAAGGGCTTTGTTGATGTTGCCACGTCTACACATGCGCACGAAATTTGTGTCCAGGCTCTTTCAATATATCAACATTTTTGGTAGATTTCCTGTTGTCACAATGTGGGACAGGAAGAGAGATGATGGAGAGAAAAAGGAAAAAAGAATACAGATGAATTTGGCTAGACTGAAAAAAAAAATGTTCTTTCAAACATTTTGAAACTACCAGCTTCTCTTTTTCACATATCTGTTGACGTGGCAACATCAACAAAGTCCAGTCCGATGAAACTTAACGAGTGTTTCATAATAAAAACTTTTTTTATGAATTTGTCATACTATATATATATATATATATATATATATATATATATATATATATATATATATATATATATATATATATATATATATGTATATATGTATATATATATATATATATATATATATATATATATGTATATATATGTATATATATATATATATATATATATATATATATATATATATATATATATATATATATATATATATATATATATATATATATATATATATATATATATGTGTATATATATGTGTATATATATATGTGTATATAATATATATATATATATATATATATATATATATGTAATTAAATATGAAATACAGAGATGATATTGTGATTAAACAAAGACATTGAAAAACACAAAATACAATTCATGTAAACGATGGAAAAGAGCCAGTATTTCTGAGAAAACGGAGGAGTAAGTGAAGTGAAAGATCAAAAGGTGCTATCGAGCGAGAATTTACAGTAAATAGGCTGACCAAAGCAGAAGAGAAAGAACGGTGTTGTAAACTATCGGACTTATCGATTCTGTTACTCGTAGCGAATGAATATTGATAACACGCGAACTTGCGCACAAGGACAATAAAGCGGTTGCCGAGTTGTCAATCGATTTCTGAGATGAAATAATTCCTTTGAATCACTTTAATATCAAGTGCCGTTGCTCTGGCGCCAAGATTTCCTATTCACACCTTGTATTTCGTTAAGATTGTAGTGTGTAGAATTGCCTTGGAATTATGTATTCTGATTTTCTTTCTTACTTTCTTTTCGGGGACTCACTTGGCAACTGGTTTTGACTGAACAGAATATAATGATAATCATAGGCTGACATTTCTCTGGGTAGGTGTCATGCTTGGGTGTGGTTGTACGGTCGCTGTGCAGCTGAGATCCTAACCAGCTCCCGCCATGTATCTCGGCTAACTGCTAATAGCTGAGTCTCTGTGAATCATCCAGTCCACTTAGCGACGTTGTCAGGCCATTCTTTACCGCCGCTTCTTCTACTGTTACGCAAGGAGGAATCTTTTAGGATGGCAATTGAAAAATTGTTGTTCTTAAGTTCCTTTCGTAAACTTAGCTTTTATGTGGCACAAGGCCGAAAGTATGGAGTACCTAGTGAAGATAGAACTAATTACTCAGTCGTAAATCATCTAGCGAGACAATCTTCACCACGTGAAGGTTGTGGCCCTTTGACGTTTCTATAAATATTTTCATGGTAATTGTTCGGATAAGCTCTTCGCTATAATTGGCCCCTTTAATTTATATCCCTATTTTTCTTTAGTTTCATTCCCCATTCTCTCCCTTGTTAGGTGGTCAGTGATGTCAGTTCTCTGGTGGATGCGTCCCGCCTTTCGATTCGGATGTGCTTTTTGTATTTGCTGTTGTGTCTGAATGAGTGTGTATTTGCGTGAGTGCTTGGGGTGAATGAATGTTTTTTATTATTATAGTCCCGCATTGTTAGCTGATGTTTCTGCGACATTTAAGGATTGTGCGTGTGTGTGTGTGGGGGTACTACTAACATTATTTTGGTTAGTTTATTGTAAATAGATTTGTATTCATCTTATAAATGCACATTGGGGCTAGATTTTAATTGTTGTTTTTATTCTCCTCCCTCACAGAGAATGAATTGTACATATGGTAACTAGTTAGGATTTTCATAGAGACAATGAGGTATTATGGTGATTGTATATTTGGGTTAGTGTTTGTCACTAGCTAAGTTTAATGTTAAGACAGATGAAGACCGCCTTTTTCCCCATTCAACTTTTTTGCCTCGTGCCACATTTTCTTTACATAGCAGAAATAAGTATCGCTCTTCGCTATGATGCCTAGAGTCTTCGAATGTAAGCGTAGTGCTAAACTGATGCCGTAGTCTCACCAATTTACAGCTGAGCTGGCTAGATATAATCGTAAGTTCTATGCTCACATGTTCTTTACTCTCATTCGCCCACTTGTAGGACACCCTTCCAGTCCCATGCTTTCTAGCCAACTTTAATCTGCGAAAATTTAAATGCAATGTCAATCGCTATCTACTGTCTTCCTGATTACTCTTCCTCTGTTCTCGTTCCTTAAAAATGTTCCTGTTTCTAACTCTTCCACCCAGGGTAACTCTTTGTGTCTGGGTGGATTTTCTTCCTTGCTAGGGGTGAACTTGATTTGAAAAAATGTGTCTAAATTATGTTTGTATTTTGTTCCCTTGACATCGCTATTAATACTTTGACTCGTTTTGCAATGTTTAAAAAGCGATGACTAGAAATTAATTAAAACCCAAGCATAAAAGACAATAAAGATATTTATCATTAGTTATTAGATTGTTTATTTACAAGAATAGGTTTATATTTACAAGATTATAAATATATTTGAACCAACTATAATATAATACTTATTCTATAGTTCAATAATGTTTTAGATAAAATAGTGAATAAAAAATGTGTTTTCATAGTTATTTATAACATGTGTTTTAATAGTTATTTATAAGATTCTCAATAATAAATATTGAAGGATATATTTGGTTTAATTATTTTGTATTTTTTAAAAAATTATTCCTTCATAAGATAGCAAATAATAAATCTTTACAAAAAGTAAATAATAAATATCATATTGGTATCTATCTTTCTGAGATGAGGCATTTTGTACATTATTTACATTATTCGGACTATTGTCTTCATCTTTGTCACCATATTTTCAAGGACACATGGCACATCCAGTGACAGGACGCAAATAGTTGTGGGTTCAATACCTGGTTAAGGCAGTGGAGAACTTGGAGAAAGGAATTAGCAAGAGATAACTGACATCCATTAAACATGGCACGTGGAAATAGAACAGTCTACCCCAGTGAGCGAAAAAAAGGGATCAGTTCGACATTCCAACATTGATAGCGGTGTTAAGTGAATAACGTTATTTTGACATACCGTTTTCTTGCGAGCACGAACTTTAAACATTGCTGTATTTTAATTTTTTGATCCTGATAGTAGATATTAGGCCTTTCAAGTGGTCTTAATCTTGGCAGATAGTGACCCGCACTGCCTCATTTGTGATGTGGTTTACATAGGAGAGGCCTGGGATGGATCCGAAGCATATATTTCTCATATTTGGTCGGTTTGCTTAATTCAGGGCTTAATGCTCAATTTTTCGCAGGCGTACAGAAAGATTGCGAAGGTCGATTCAGGCAATAGATTGACCTTTGATTTAGAGCAGATATTGTTAACTTTGTATACGATTTTGTTGTAACCTAAGGAAGGTTACTGAATAGAATAATAAAACGAATGTTGGTAAACAGAATAGTAATTTATTCATTGTTAATCTTTAATTTTCAAAGTTTGGTTTCATTTGTTGTACTTTACGGCGTATCAACTACAATGGGTTATTGTTGCAACATAGGGAAGGTTACTGAATAGAATAATTACACGAAGGTTGGTAATGAACGATAATACTTAGGACAAGAACAACACATATAAGATTCACCAACGGCGCGTAGAAGTCAACTGCTAGAAGTGCGTCAAATGAATTCCACAATGAATCACCAATTCTATGATATCTACTAACTGCCCAACGCCGTCTGATGTGACGAATTTAATGTGGGTTATTTAGGCCCGTTTGCTCGACCAAATATTCCTCAAAGACCCCGTATAAAACGGGTTGGGTAGCTGTATTCCGAGACGAGACTCTACCCTTCGACATAGCCTCATCGCGGGATCCTCTCTGCTCGGAGTCAGAGACTTTGACCAGCATAGACCAACATACAGTGTTTACTGTAATGAGTTGGTTCGTTTGTCAACTTGACAACCCAAAGGAGTGGAGGTGTAAGGTGCGGGAACTGTGATTGGTAGCTGGTTTGTTGGTGTTTTGTATAGGTGAGTTACCAAGCTTTATGTGAAAGGCTGGAATGAGAAGGAGGGTAGTTTTCAGTCTCAGAATTGGAGACTGCGTCCGTCGCTAAGACAGCAGGAGAGAAAGAGACGAAATCTTTTTTTTTTCGTGACACATTCCAACACATTTACTACTGTATTTACGTGAATGGAGACATGCCCATTATCGTCCTTAGGTATGCGACAAGAGATTCATAGTTTTGAGACAGTTGCCACGCTTTGCATTGCTCTTGACATTATTTTGTGTTACGGGCCAGAATCGCTAATAATCGAAGTAAGATATTTGAATTGGTTTACAACATTAAATTCTTCAGTTACGACATTTATCATACTTTAAATACGAGGGTAAGTTTTGAAATTATCCGGCGTTTTACCACAAGAAATCTTTAGGTTTTTCTCGCTCGTTCTGCTCATAGGCGCTCAGGGTTGGCACTATTTTGCTCACGTGATTGAAGCTTAAGCTTCATGGCACCGGTTTTCTTGTTTCTGTTATAGTATAGCAGATTGGTTAGCAATGTTCTCCAACGAACAGTGAACCTATTTCTCTGGTCGGAACCAGTCAGGGGTTTAGGGTTTAGTCAGGGGCTAAAATTCATCGGAGTTTTCTAAAAGGATACGGCGGCAGAGCATTCCCTGGTGGAAGTGTCCATTAGTGGATCCGGAAGTTTAAAGTGGCCGGACAAGCTTGAAGCACGAAGAAGGAGCAGGACGCTCGTTAACCTCCACCATTAACAAGGTTTCATGTTCACTGCAGATTAAGAGCAATAGGGATAATATTTCTACTTGCCCTTATATGTTAAATAAACTAACCTATTTGTAAATATAGATTATTCACCTTATATGTGAACCTCTTCGATATGTCATTGCCTCATACTCAGATGAAAAAGAGACTTGAAGTAGACGAAAGGTCATTTTATAGCTAGATGCTGTGAATACTATTGACTGAACATGTGAAGTTTAAAGTAATAAGGACAAAAAGAACGGTTTTACTTAGAATGAAAAAAGAGATAAGTGAATTTTTAGAGTGCATAATTAGGAAAGAGGGCTTAGCGAATCTAACACGCAAATCGGTATATTTATGGCAAGATGGATAGAGGAATCAGTGGTTAGCCCACCAAACATTTTTGCATCCTTTTTCAGATGGTTCTTAGTTTTATGACAGCTGACTCTGTTTCTGCTGTCCTTGAAATTAATTCTATTCTGGGACTCTCCTTACTGATAATTTTGCCCAAATATTTGGATTTCTTCCGTACGTAAACATTCTGACCGCTGACTTGTTTGAAAGCCCTTTCACGTTGTTTGCCATGGGCTATTGTTTTTTTGCATTAACGTCCATACCATATATAGTTTCTGCTTCATCCAGGTTCTTCGGGTTGACGAGTTCCTTGTTTTTGCCAGTGAAGTCATAGGTGTGATCTAGAGTAATACAAAACAACGTCTACAAACCGAATTAGAATTTAGGCTAGAGCTTCTTATATTCACTTGTAAAATGCCTGAAGCCAAACAACAAATATTTCTCTCATCGCCATCGCTTGAGAAAATGTCACAAGCATGCAGAACTGGAAGAACCTAAATGAGCATTTTGGCATACCACACACGCCTAACTACACTGACGTGACAAAATCAAGGTATAGGGTCTGGTATCATGGCTCATAGAAATGTATTAAGTCGATGTAAAATCGTTGTTTCAAGGAATCAGAAGAGCATGGAAGCTATCGGGATATTTCTCGAACCATGCCGTCTTAATAGCTCCCCAGATATTGATATTTGTATATACAGTATTTATTTTCCACAAATGCAACGGCCAAGAGCGGCAAAATGGAAACGATAACAGAATGAACTTGTAAGGGCATAAAGAGAAAAGGTAAAAAGTGTATATTCTGAAGATATGTGGTAATGCGATTCTGCACGTAACCACACTAGCTTTCATGGCATCCAAGGTCTCCCAATAAGCTGGCGCTTCATATGTTGCACATATTCGTCTCAATATTAGGACCGTGAATGCTGTCAACAAGACAACACGACAAATTCTTTTCAAGACACTTGTTGGATCGGGAAGTAGCAAAAACAAACCAAAAAAATATGATTTCTCAATCAGTAAAGTTTTCCTTCTACGAGAAAGCGAACTTCTGACTGACTTCTCACTAAGTTCCAGCCATGGATCCCTACACATTCCTGCCTGCCCGTTCCATACACTGTTGGCCGTTTCATTGACTGACTCATTATATGGATACTGACTGGCTGACCCACCACCCTTTCCGCCCACTCATGTTCCACCAGGCGGAAAGGGGTTCTGCCCAGATAGGTTTTGGGTGGTCAGTCTTTCTTTTCTAAAATTATTAACAAAATTTTAGGTTTGATAATTCAAAGGTAGACTGGAAACAAGATTCCGGAGAAACCCTTGTCATTAAATTGAGTTAAAACTAATCTATCTATATATCGCCTAAGGTTTTGTGATAAAAATCGTATTGTTAAACTTATATAGGACAAAAATGGCTGAAGAGGTTAGGTTTGGTTTGATTTTATTTGGTTTACAGCATATCGATATCAATGGTTTATTTAATGCCGAGAAATTTTTTATTGCTGGTAATATCTTGTATTGTCAAAGATTTGTTTCTATTGATAATTTTTTTCCTTCAAAAATGTATTGCTGGTAATATTTTTTTCCTCAAAAATGTATAGATGGTAATATTTTTTCCCAAAAAATGTATTGTTGGTAATTTTTTCGTAAAAAATTTGTTGCTGATAATTTTTTTACAAAGTATTTCTGGTATTAAAACCTTTTTTTTACACTTTCATTGTTTTCTTTTTTGACCCCAGTTTCGGGGTTAACTTTTTGCCCATAGCTGGGACGCTAAAAGGTGCTACCATCCCGTGCCAGGGTGGACCTGGGAACACCAACAATTATGAGGTCTTGTACCACACTCATCAAACCCTCCCGATCAGCGGACTTGCTACCGGATGTAGTTGTATTGTCATACACAAGACGGCTACACACACACACACACACACACACACACACACACACGCATATATATATATATATATATATATATATATATATATATATATATAGATAGATAGATAGATAGATAGATATGTATGTAGAACTCAGTTATAAAATCGTAAAGAAATTCAATAGATTTAAGTAGAATAAATAAGGATTTCAATTCTTTTAAAAACAGGATCACTCGAAAGTCAAATTAAAATTTCCATATTAGCATTCATTAACCAATCACATGGGTTATTTGGGACGAAGCGTGCCGACTGTGAAAATGCCGACAACGGTTTATGTGGCTTATCCTCAAAAAAAAAAAAATTGAAAGCTCAAATCCAGGAAATATTTCTCACCTAAAATCATTACAAAAATTGGGTCATATAAACAAAATATCTCAATTTAATAAATGGTAACTTTCCTGTGATATGAAATTTGCCTATAAATTATCTAACTTAAATAAATAAAATAGTCTTCCGTATAGTTCTACCGGGATGTGATTCATATTGATTTATCAACATGCAACACCTTAAAGCATCTTATTGCGTGCTAAAGTTTCTTTTGTAAGTTATTACTCGCTTTAAAAATATTTCCAAAAACCAATTTGCACTGTTTAAATTATCAAAACACAAAGCGAATATAGACAAAACAACATATTTCGGTCTTAGTTTTCATTAGCTATATTTTCGCTGATATTTAGCTGATTGTTTGGCAGCCTGTTCCTACGCACAAAATGTAGATTTTGGCATTTCGCTTAACAATCACACTAATATCTACTCTATTCAAACACAATTCGTTTTTTTTTCGTGTTATAAAAAAATCATGTTTGCGTTTATTTTCCTAAACTCCGGGCTAAGAACCAACTGAACGAGGAACTTTATAACCTAATTTCTTTAAGATAAAAAGAAAACAAATATTATTTTACACTAAATAAAACATTATTTGAATTTATAGAACTGTGTTTGAAGATTATTACATTTCTTCGCTTTTTACACACTTTAACCCATTACACACACGCACATATATACATATATGTGTGTGTGCGTGCGTGTATGTGTGTGTGTGTAGATGGATAGATAGATATTGGGATAGATGTAGAAATGAATCTAAATAAATACAATCAACAAATACTATACTATATTATATCTATAATAATGTTGAGCTTTGAATCCACAATGTAGCGTTGCTCTCACGAGACCCCAGAAATTAAAAAACAAACAAACAAATGTACCTGATGTTTGGCAAAACTATGAAATTCTTATAAGTCGTACTATAAACGTAGGTTTTCAAAAAACAATTATCTTTTTTCTCTCTATATATATATATATATATATATATATATATATATATATATATATATATATATATATTCCAGTATAGATTGGTGTATACGGAATAAATTCCAATAAATTCTTTAAAAGAGTGCTCAATACAGAGTAGAGCAAATATAAATATTTATTCAAAAATTATAACATAAATATGTTATATAATTACTACAAAAATAGCCATTTTGTTTCAACACTCAGCTAAATATCAGCGCAAATATAGCTTATGAAAACTAAGACCGAAATACATTGTTTTGTTTATAGTTGCTTTGTGTTTTGGTAATTTAAACAGTGCAAATTGGTTTCTGAAAATATTTTTAAAGCAAGTAATAACTTACAAAAGAACCTTTAGCACGCAATAAGATGCTTTAAGGAGTTGAATGTTGATAAATCAATATGAATCACATCCCGATAGAACTATACTGAAGACTAGTTTATTTAAGTTAGATAATTTATAGGCAAAATTTTTGTAGTGATTTTATAACATATTTATGCCATAATTTTCGAATAAATAATTATATATATATCCATATATATATATATATATATATAAGACATGAAATACTTAGAAAAGCTACATGTGTTTCTAGCAATTAGGTATTGTCAGGCAGTTAACTTCGATATTTCATACCAAGACACTCTTATATACATAGTTATGTCCCTGGTAAAATAGGGAAATAAAGAAGTAAAGAGAAAATAAAAGAGAAACGTTTAAAATGAAATATTATAATCACAAATCTTCCTTTAATCTAGCAAGCTATTGAAAAAACAGAAAAATTGCTAGTTATGTATGGAATTTACAAGAAAAAATAATAAAAGTCCCATTGTGAAATAGGATGAGTCAAGAAATCATGTGTATTTAACATCGGAAATAAAATGTAAGAATTCTGCTAAGAAGAGGAATTGGTGATTATGCTATAACAGGGTTGGACAAAACTACTTAATGTTAGAATCACATATAGTATAGTGCATATCTGTGAGAGCCGCATCTCATTAACAAAATTTCAACATCCGTTTTATTAGGTACACATTTTGTTACAAAACTTTTTATATAAATATTAAGGAATGCATGTATACAATAATATTTATTCATCTTTTTTTTCATCAAGGTTTTTACACTGTTAATTTGTATTATATATTTAGTAAACACAAATTGCATTTATATATATATATATATATATATATATATATATATATATATATATATATATATATATATTGTCATCCACAGACAGGCTGTTTATGCTGTATCACAGCTCATCAGTGTAGCTAGATATCCGGTTATATATTAGCTCCACAGGATCGAAACCAACGGAATAGGCGCGGAATGGTCAAGGGATTCTACCATCAAGACATTGGCCAAGAGCAAAAAATGAAGGTGAATTTAAGTATCGCCATTTTAGATAAACACACAGTACACACAAATGAGAGAAAGAAAAGATGGCGTAAAAATCAACTGTTCGAGCATTAACTTTAAAAGAAACGTGCTCAATACACAGCAGAGCAATATATTATTATTATATTATTATTCTATTATTATAAGGGATTATAATAAAAAAAATTAAAATCGCTACAGAAAAGTTTTTATGTTTCAATACTATGATCGTATTTCTTCAGGCGATGGTATGTACCTGGTGATTTAATGAATTTTAAGGAAATTTTTAAAAAAGTGTTCCCTCTTTTCCGAAAGTTAAACAGTGCATAAGGTCAGAATTAAAAATAAACTTGTTTGTATGTCTTGATTAAACAATTAAATGTCAGATATACGCTAAATAGAAAAGTAAGGTCAGAGGGGGAGTTATTTTTTCATCTAATTATTGACGATTACGGAAAATATGCCAACGACAACATGTTCAATTTTGGGAAGGGAGCTGTGGGTTAATCAGACGTAAAGTTAACAGACAACTTTTTTTATATACAGAAAGCTTCTTAAAGAGGCCTGTAGATGAATTAAAAATGGGGAACATCTATCTAAGATATTAATTATGCTAACTGGACGGCAATGCATATCAATATTTAAGCTGAATGAACAAAATAATGTTCATATATATACACAAATGAGAGAAAGAACAGATGGAGTAAAAATCCATTGTTCGTGGCATTTACTTTTAAAAAAACGTGCTCAATTCAAAGTAGAGCAATATATTATTATTATATTTTTATTATAAGAGATTATAACAAAAACATTTTGAAATCGTAGAGGGTGAAAACTTTAAATTAATAAATTATGGCTATAAGAAATGGTAATATGTATTTTTTTTTAAAAAACATTAGGTATATTTTAAGATAAAAGATAAACTGTGTCGACAATTTACTTTTCTTTCACTCCTTTGGTTTTACAGGTATTTTACTCAGCAAATTTTGAGTATTTTTAATTTTTTAATGTAAACGTTAGAACTAGCGTTCATTTAAACATTTACAAGTTCTAGTTGTTTTTAAAAATATTTTCTATTTTACCGTACTGATTTTATTAACTTACTGAACATTCTCAACAGTGTTTGGCTATTTAGTGATAATTTTAACACAGTTAACTTGTTCTTTCTTAATCCTGATTTAGGGGGATAATCGTACGAAAATTTATATCCTTTATTTCATAGTGGCGTTTTAAGTGATTAGTTTCTTAATGACATGGTTGATAAGGGACAAAGGTTTACATCCTTTAATGGTGAATGCAAAATCTTCCTCCAACTCTGGTTTAAACTTTCAGTTTTCGTCTTCATATTTTCGTTTCTTACAATTCGAGGGGGCCATTTTCTTTCACAAAATTTTCAGAGATACTTTTAAACAAAACTTGTAACCGAAGTGTGCAGCTAGATTTGCGGTCCCCTTAACCCATGATATTCGGATATTCCTGTGTAACCTTGCTGACCGGCAATGTCTTTAATCTCTCTGTATCTCATCATTGCTTCCTTCAGCACTAAAGAACAATATCTCACGCAGATCTAGCATTAAAATTAGGATTTAAGTTCTTAATTATTTTTACGAATCATGGACATTAAACTTACGTTTTACTCAAATGGGAACTCAATTTATGCACAGTGTAGAGGGCCGTGGCGGT